>QEPC01012497.1:86103-99807 GCA_003113815.1 Sphenodon punctatus | reverse complement strand
CCACCCCTGGTGCCTGGAAGTCTGCTCCTAGCTGAGTCAAATGACTTCCCCCTCCCTGCTACATTTGGCCTTCCAGTGACCTGACAGAAGACCATGTTTTAGCCACCCGAACACAACCGAACGCGATTCGAATTGAACGAACTGTTCGGCCATTTTGTAGTTCGGTGTTCGGTTCCGTTCGGTGTGTTCGGCCATTTCGTAGTTCGGTGTTC
Source organism: Sphenodon punctatus (assembly GCA_003113815.1). NCBI lineage: Eukaryota > Metazoa > Chordata > Lepidosauria > Sphenodontia > Sphenodontidae > Sphenodon > Sphenodon punctatus. The sequence goes on along the minus strand of QEPC01012497.1, from coordinate 99,595 downwards.
GGTTCGGTTCGGTGTGTTCGCCATTTCGGCGTTTGGTGTTCGGTGTTCGGTCCGTTCGGTGCGTTCGTGTTCGTGTTCGTGTTCAGTTGTCCGAACAGGCCGAGTTCGGGCCGAACACCGAACTACCGAACCGCGTTCGCCCATCCCTATTGGCCTGGCATGTCTGCCTCATGTAGGCACAGTAGGCCGCCTTCTCCACCTGATGACATCCCAGGTCATGATGCTACTCTGTTAGGGAGACATGTGCCTTTGACAGTTGGTCCAGAGCTGCATGCTCAGACTTGATGGCATGAGTTGGGCCATACAGCTCTGGGGACAAGGGTAAATCCTTTTCAGCCTACATAGTGTCAGCCTTCTTCACTTCTGCTGCTGAGGAGGAGGACAAGGGCTGAATTTGTCTGGCAGGTACAGCTTGCTCCCCTCGCTGGTCATGCTGCTTGCCACCTTCCTGCTCTCTCCCCCTTTCCAGCACTACCCCATGGGACCTGGAAAGGTGGCCACGGAGGGCAAAAGGTGCTGCTCTGTTTCCTACACCATGCCTCCCTGTTGCAGTGGGAGCACAGAGCTAAAGTTTGGGCCATTCCCTGTTAAGTGGTTCCACGCTGCAGACCTCAATGCCTGCTCCCAATGCTGCCGCCACCACCATCACCTGATGGGTGTAGACTCTGCCTCCACCTTCTCCCCCATCTGGACCTCTGTCTCAGATTCCTCGACTGCCTTGGTCTCCTCCTCTGACATGCTGCCTAGTTTAACCTAAACCTGACTATGGTCCTTTGTACATGAATGTCACCCACCCACAAACACCTATAAACACCCATAGGATTGGGTGGGAGAGCGTCTGTGTAAAAGTCCACGAGTGGGTGGGTACGTGCTCCCGACCCACCCACCAACACCCACGGAGCATCCTGGAAGGAGCCAACATTCTCTCTGGGTGGAGATGGGTGTTCAACACCCACCCACAGTGAAGGGTCGGTGAAACCACAGAGAAGTGGCTAGAGAGGCCCCCAGGTGCCCCCAAGCAGACACACCCACCAGGGGAGTCACCAGCCACTTGGCTGGGTGCCCTTAAAGGAGAATCTAAACATGACATGGGTGTGCTGGCTCCCAAAATGTCAGGAAGGAAAGTGACTGACAAAACAAAGGGAGCTAGTGCCACGACACGCACGGCATGGGGCAGGGTAAGTAAAGGGACCCTGGGAGGCCCAGAGGAGGGGGGCCTGGGCCAATGGCATGGGGGGGAATAGTGATTCACAGCACACCCCTCCCGTCACAGGGCCAAGGGAATACCGCAGCGCTGGCACCACTCGCATCCCCCCAGCTCACCAAAGCCATGGGGCACAGGGATGAGATCTCAACTGAGAGCGAGGTAATAGCGAGGGTACCCTAACAACCAGGGGGGGGGACGGACGGCATGACAATGCCAAATACAATCCTGAGGAAACACAGGGAAGACAGCTGACAGCAAACTGCTTCCCCCAGGAGAGCATCCAGACACAGCAGCAATGCACCACTGGGGAGACAGCAGAGGAGGGCCTCTTTGACAGTCAGGTAACCCAGCAGTGCCCCCCCAGGGGGAGGGATGACCCAACAGGAGCAAAAGGGGTGTTGTGGCACAAAAGCTAATCCCCATGCAATACCTCCAACAGGAGACCATCTGCTCTACAGCCACATCAGCCACTGGGCGGGCCCCGAGCCTCAAAGCAGGACAGCCCCCCACATGCAGTACCCAAAAGGGGGAGCCCTGGTCCAGGCAGGAGACTCTGGACTTCATACGTGTGTTGGGGGCTAAAAAGATCCAGCACAACCTGGTGTGAAGCTACAAGACCAGACAGGTCTAATAAGCCATCACCCAGGAGATGCAGCGGCAGGGGTACAATAGGGACATAACCCAGTGCATGCAGCAGACAAAGGACTTGATGTCCGGATATAACTATATCAAGGAAAATAATCTCAAGTCTGGCCGTGCCATGCGCACAACGGAGTTCCATGACCACCTGAACTGATTCCTCTGCATGGACGGGGACATAGTTGCCTCCTGCATACACGGCACTGCTTTCACCAGGGGCAGAAAGAGGGGAAAAACAACACACACCTGTGCCCGGAGGAGGGGGAGACCACAGCCCCTGGCAAGGCCAGACAGAATGTGGGAGGGCAGAGCCCCGTTGCACAGGTGGAGGAGATGTCCTTGGAAACAGGGAATGGAAACATCACCCTCCGCGTGTGCCCACAAAATCCACAGGACCACAGGCAACGGGGACAGGGAGCGCTTGGGGAGTGGACACACCAAGGCTGCCCCCCCCAGGACATGGAGAGATACAATACATGTAGGAGCACAACCACAGCCCCGGGGGGTGAGGAAGGGCCCCGGCCACAGTGGCCAGAGCCCACACTGGGTGGCAGCAGTCAACTGATAGATCACATTACCTCTCACAGCACAAGGTTCCCTGGCGGTGCATGAGGAGGAGGTTGCAGTTGAGGAGGTGGTTGAAGAGGAACCGGACACAATCCCGAGGCCCAGCGATCAGGACAACGATGGTAGACCAGCCCGAACATGGGAAGGGATGCGGGAGATGAAATAGCAAATAGAGCATAGACGGAGCCTCCTAAGAAACAAACATCTCAGGGAAGGTCAGGGGGTCAGCACCATAGGGGCACTGAACAACACGGGTCAGCGGCCACTGACAGCCATGCAGATGTGTGGTCACACGGCTGCAGAGGAGGGATCAGGTGTCATGTCAGCAATGGGGTGCAGTGACATACAGACACCAGGATAACGCAAGCTGGAATGGGGCCACCACAGCTGTCAGACACAGAGGAGGGGAATACAGGGACCCCACCCTGCCGGACATATGCCACATAGGGTAAGGCATGGAAAGGAGGGTGGTAGCCCCAGTGGCCACACAGTAGCACTGGTGCAGGGAAAGGACATGGCAAGCAATACGACTATTGGGGTAATGTGTCTTCCACAGAGGAGAGACCCGGTCCTGCAAGGGGTGCTGTCGCAGGGAGCACCGAGAAGAATCTGGAGATGTGGGCCAGGAATCAGAGGAGAAGAGAAGACCTGGGGAGGGAACTGCGGGAGGAAACCAGAAGATTGTCCGAAGTACACTCAGAGGAACTCGCCCTCACCAGGCAGGTGCAAATAGCAGAGGAGGAAAGGGTCCAGGAACAGAGAATTAACTTTATGAATACGAGAAGACCTATTCCTTTCAGTCCTTCTTCACCAATTGCTGAACAGCTGATTTTTGTTCTGTAAAAAATGTCTAGCCATTATATTAAATCACTATGTAAATATATCACACTTCTAGTATTGTGACCATTACCCAACAGTTGCAGCTTAATGTTGTACACATTTTCTGATTTTCTCGTCTTACCAATAAAATATTGCTGACGCACCCCAAAAAGACACAGAGACTTATATTGGATTAAATAACTGGCCGCGCTCTTTAATCAAAATAATCAATAATTCAGGCCGGTGGGGAAATTGCACTAAGCAATTGTGGGTCCAGTATGCTAACTACATAACATAACTTTTTAACTGTAGCATTGTCCTGGACGTGCCTTCTGGTAACAGTACCCGAACATCAAACATCCCCTCCTTCGACAGCGCCAGGGCCTCAAAGGGGGGCAGGCCCAACTCTGGGCTTGAGTCAGGAGTAAGGTGTCTTCAGGACAAGAAGACAGCGCACGTCCCTACTAACCCTGCAAAGCACCCCTCCCAGGGCAACGACCCCCATGCATGCTGTGCCCTGCGTTACATTGGGTATCATCTCCCCATCTCTTAAGGAGATGACTCTTAATCTCCTATTTCCTTCCTATTTATCCTAACCATAGCATACTGGACCCCTGCAGAATGCGACAACTCATTCCCAACATGCATTTTCTGTAACATCTTTTCAATTCTGAAACCCTCATTCTTTATTCCTTTAATTACTAAAGCCAGATTACCCTTTTTATGATAATAAGCACACGGAAGCGTATTCTACTCGAGGTAAAGTCAAATATTGGTTCAGATTAGCCCTTCAAGCCTATTTAACCTACTCTTACACTGCTGAGGAGGCGAAACAAGCAACCCTCTGTAAACGAAAGGCTACTTGCCAAAATTCCTCCTCGGTTCCCTAATGGCAACCAGGTAAACCAACGGTGCTAGAGGGGAGGAGGGTGGGGCTGACTCTTCAGCTTCCACCCTGTACAGTGACGCTGTTTTTGCACCCAAGAGGTTTGCCCCCCCTACAAGGGGCGGGCCTCCCTGTTCACTTCAAATGCGCTCCTGCGCATGCTCAACCTGGGCAGTTTGCCCAGCAACAGTCTCTCCATAGGGAGGCTTCCTCAAGCCTTGCTAAAACAGCCCCTCCCTCTCTGCGTCTCTCGCAAGGGGTGTGTGACAATTTTCCCATCGCCGCCATTTGGCGGTGAAGGGGTCTAGGTATTTCTTCTGCACCTCCAGACCTAAGTGATCCAAGTGTCTAGATTTCATTTGAATCTCCAGCCGCCCACTCCTTTTGGTTTCTTGAGTCCTGTCTCAACCATATGCCCTATAATTCACAATCTAGTGGAATGATGTTGCCCAACAATTGCACTTGACAAGCTCCTTTTTAAATTATAGCATTTTCTCTCTCTCTCCACACATCTAGATCCATATGAAGAATACATAGTTACTGGTAACGCCAAAGATTGTAAGTACAGAAAGGATTATTGAGCTCATTTGATCTTACTTTCTATGTATCCCAAACCAATTAATTTTCCAGTTACTGGGCTATATCCAACCCACTAACTTGTGTTTGGCAAAAACTTATTTTGTTGTACATAATGACTCTGGGTAATATTCGAAGTACAGAATAAACTTTCTTCAGCCATCCATATTGGAATCCACTATTTTCAGTGACCATATAGCATGCTTAAAAGAGAGCAGCGTTGTCAGCACTGAACCTCCAATCAGAGTTCAGTCTCTCATATTCAGACAAATAGTTTATCTCTAGAAGAGTCTTGCAATGGGAGGCTGTACTGTATTTCAAACAATTATTCTAATGGCACTGTTAACATACCTAAAGTGATCCCTTACTCTAATCTATTACAAATCAGTAAGAATTTATCTTCTGATGTTCTTGGAGAGCTGTTTCTAGATTTTAATTTGTACCTATTTTCTTTCTCTCCCTCCCCCCACCTAAACTGAAATATTTTTCTCTTGTTTAACCCTCCTTTTACACACACACCCCTTTTTTCTGTTTCTGCATCTAATTAACATTTCACATCTCTTAATTTCTCTCCTGGTTTTGAGTAATTTAGTCCTATTAGCACTTCAAAAATCAGAGTGAGAACTCTGAGCAGATTGCTTAATTGCATAAGTAGTTAATTTGCTATTACAGAGAAACTCATACATAGTAAGCGGTCTTTAACCTTTTAAAATTTCATATGAAGATTATAGTATGGAAGTATTAACAAGCTTTTTATACTAATTGTTCTCTGCTTTGTTATGAGCTGGATTAAAGAAGGAGTTAAAATAATTTATTTTGGTAGTTGCTTTCATCAAAGCCATGTGTACGGTTATACGCCACATTTCCCTTAAGGCTTTATCTTTTCATCTTGCACACTCTGAAATCATAGCTATACATCACAGTCTTTGCTTGACAAAAAGAGATCCTCTTATGGATACTCATAGTCGATGTAGTAGCTTGGCAGGATCTGTTTTCTACCTCCTGGGAAGACTCTTGTCAAATGTCTAATCTAATCTATGTAGCAAATTACAAATCATATTTTTTCCCTTCCTCTTTAGAACTTTTGCCTATGTTAGATGGCTGATTTTAATTTTGCTAGGGCATTGTGATAAGGATCTATGCATCTATATATACACTCTCCATCTTTTAGTTGTTCAAACAAAAAACAGTAAATATTCACAGGTAAAAAGATTGAAAGGAGTTTAAAATCATGAGTGCTTTGATTCCTGTTCTGCAAACTGATGCATACAGTCACCTATATGGAACACGCTGGGGCCGATCCCATGCCCCGTGGATTCTGTGTGCACACCCCTGAGTGCGCATTTATGCAGTTTTCATGCAACACAATGTGCCCGCAATGGAGGTCCACACAGTTTCTGCAGGGCATGGGATCAGCTCCACTGAAAACAATTGGGTTCAGTATGGGCACTAAGTTAAAACAAACAAACAAAAAACCCCCCAATGTTTCAGAATTGAGAGCTTATTTCGTTCCTTGCTAAACAATTTTCTATTCCTTGTGAATTTTATAACTCATGGGATCAAGGGTCTTCAAAGGCTAGCTATTCATATATTTTATGTAATGTACGTTGTGGCCAAGGAAGCAAAAATGCACGCCAGGATTGACATCAACTTTGCTGGGTGGATCAACTGTTAGATAGAGACATAATCACATGAAAATTAGACCTTGCCCACAACTGAAACAAAAAGCATCACCTAATGTTAATCACTTTAAAAAGTCAATCACTTTTTAAGTGATTAAAAAAAACATTACTTAATTTTTAAATTTGATTTCTTTTTGATGTGTTAAAAATTACTGTGCTCCAACACAGCCCTTTGAAACAAGCACAGATTTAGTGAGGTAGAGTTCTTATGAGTTTGGTCAATTAGTGTTAGTAGTTCTGAAATACCCAACATGCTTGCACACAGTATAATGTTTTACCCACTCTGACCATAAAACCATAGTATGTTAAAGGCCGCCCCCCGCCCTGTTCTTAGTTTAGAAAAGCTAATCATGAGAATAGACCCTGAATGGTGCCATAAATAGTAATAGAATTGCATCACAGGAAGCTCTGGACCCTTGAGGGACGCAAACAGTCACTGGAACAAATATAAGAATAAATGACTTTGACAACAGAGATAAGTTTAAGATAGTTTAGTTAGACATTTTGGCTTCCGCCTTCATCAATAACACAGTTAATTTTTAAATGCGGTAGTGTAAACCAAGGTGACAGTTCTAAGAATACTGAGGATGGAGAGAGTTCTCAGGTAGGTGACATCTGATATGGCTTTGCCAGAATGCTATAAACATACAAGAAAAGATTAACCGGTGTCAAGTCTGTAAATCCGGAAGTTTTTCCTAGCTTCTAGCAACCCAGGGTTGGATGGTTTTTCTAATAGAAAGATTTCTAAGTCAGTGAGGGTGTGATCTGCTGAGTTAAAGTGTCTTGCAACAGGTTATTCCAGCTTCTTTGTCACAATAGCTGATTTGTGGTTTCTGAATCGGGTACAGAGGTCCGTGGTTGGTTTCCCAACATACTACATGTGGTATCCAGAGCGTTTGACTATTCTACTCAAAGAGAACATCACCTGCGAGTCTAGCAATGTAATATATGTGATAAAATACAATCCATATTATCTCTATCTCTATCCATCTATCCTTGTGTATGTAGGCATAAGATTGTTATGAAGGCATGAAAACAGGGTAGGGGAAAGTTTAAACATGAGGATAAAATTACTTGTTGCACCCTTTAAGATCTTTCCTCAATATAAAAGAAAAATATGATAGACAAAATCAGTGCACAGACATGTATATTTGTCTGAACATTTTAGCAGAAACATGATCCCCCTTCCGCGAGCTCTTACTATGTGCTACATATTTTAGTGAACCAACAGAGGCGGAAGACTTCTCTTTAATGAATATCTCCACTCCCTGGATCTCTTTGCTTGACTCATTCAGATCAAACTTGAACCCTGCAGTGAGAGAAGGAAGCAACATTATTTTCCCTGTTCAGATATAATCCAGCTCAAAGCTGTATTAACTGGTTGGTGGAATCTTTGGGCATATTACCAGTGTACAGTGAACAATGTATATAATAGAGCTCCCTGAAAATATTTATAATTCCAATATAGTCACTTGTCTCTCTACACTCGTGAACTTCAAAACAGAAGGCATGGTGCCTGCTGGCATGTTAGCAAGCCCTTTGCCAAAAGTCATTGATTCCAAATAATTGGCAAGTTACATGACAATCATATCCTGCATTTGCATTTTAAATTATCTGTCTTTTCCAGTTAATTATTTCTTCCTGCCAGTATTCTAAGACAACCAGTTCTTTGACTCTAAACATTATAGAATATGCCTTTCAAACCTAAATAGATTAAATAATAACATTTATGTAATCGGGAATAAATAAAACAGTGAAGTGACTGTGCTATCCTATTTTTTCCTTTTCCATTTTTCCTTGAAGCTTAGCATTTTATAATCTTCTGCCATGATATGTCTCTATAGGTTTACATCTCTGCTTTTAGATATGTCAGGATGATACTAAGGCACGCAAGCTCCTAGATATGGTTTTAGATATGTCAGGACAAGACTACTGAAATATCTAAAACCATACCTAGGAGCTTGCGTGCCTTAGTATCATCCCCCCCGCCTATGTAAACATGGGAGAATAGGATTGCTTAAATCCTGGTTGTAGGTTGTGCAACCCAGAAGTGGTACTGCCATAACACTCCAATGTATCTCTGAGGCCCCTGGGTGAAATCGTTTGGAAATTTGGAGTAAGGTACCATCAATTTGGGGAGACTAGGATTGCTTAAATACTGGTTGTGGGTCATGCAATCCAGAAGTGCTACCGACATAACATTCCAATGTATCTCTGAGGCCCCTGGGTGAGATCGTTCAGAAATTTGGGGTACGGTACCATCAATATGGGATCTTCTTTCTGAAGATTGCGTAAGACCTGGTTCTTCTGCCGGGCCTTTGGGGAAAGGGGGGTGGGGAGGTTGTCTTTATTGCCTTTTAGCACTTTGCCTTTTAGTAATTTTAATATTATTTTAATATTTAGTTTGATGCGTTTTATTGTTGAATTTTATATGTTGTTTGCTGCTCCGGGCCGCTATGGTGCAGGTGGATATGGGGTAAAAGTGTATGAAATAAATAAATAAATATGCAGATGACACCCAGCTCTATCTCTCCTTTTCATCTGACCCAGGTCCAGCAGTCTTGGTGCCTGGATGCTGTTGGACACTGGATGCGGGTGAGCTGATTGAAGCTGAATCCAGACAAGGCCAATGTGGTGATTGGCCGGTCTGTGACCTTGGGGGATGTGGGGACTCCTATCATTGATCGGGTCTAGCCTCCCTTGCTCACTCAGGTTCACAGCTTTGTGATGCTCTTGGATCCACCACTGCTGCGCCTGAATTGTCAGATTGTGGTGGGGGCCAGGAGCACTTTTTACCAACTTTATCTTGTGAGAAGGCACCAGACGTTTTTGTTGGATTCAGATCTGGCCACCATCATCCATGCCTTCATAACCCGGTTTGTCTAAGCCCAAGCCTGTTTGTCTTCCGGAGGAGATGTAAGACCTTTATGTTTGGCCATGCATTTGGGAGGCAGGAATAAGGTTCGTTGGGATTGGGTAGAGGGGATTGGGGAAGGATTGGTGGATGGCAGTTGGGGTTAAAAGGTTAGGTGGGTAGGATGATGGGGTTTTAAGGGATTTTAATGTACTCTTGTATTTTATATTTTGATTTTTGATTTTAGTGTTGTGAGCCACCCTGAGTCTCTGGAGAAGGGTGGGGTAAACATGTAAAAATAAAATAAAAATAAAAATAAATAACATACAAGACTCATATATAAAACCCCTTGTCCCATCAACATGTAACTGTGCACCTATCCTCCACATAACTTCATCCAAGTTGGTTAGATCCACCCATGTTCTCTTTTAATCTATCCAGTGTTTCCCCAGTTTTCCTTGGGGTCTTTTTTACCACAACTTTCTCCTGTCTTGCTGTCTTCACCAGGTCCTTTTCATCCAGTTTTTGTGTCCATACAAACCAGTGGACTGCTGCTTCCTGGATTTTTCCTTCCAGATCTCCAGATTTTTTACTTCCATCCTAATTCTCGTGTTTCAGTCTTTGGGTGAAAACAGACATTACAGTGGTGAGGCACCACCCCCGGCTGCCCTGGGGTGAAGCACTGGAGCCTCCACTACTTGGGTTGGGGTAGAGGGCTGTTCAAAAGTATACCACACAGCTGATGTGAGGGGTCAGAAGCACCCCCAATCAGCTGTTTGGCAGGTGGTGTGCACACCAACCAGCTGATCAGGGGACATGGAGAAGCGCACTCAGCTGGCCCACCGAACAGCTGGTTGGGGGGGAGGGCTGGAGGAGCATGTACACCCTGGTCCCACTGAACAGCTGATTGGGGGACCTGGGGGAGTGTACGTACCTGGGCCCTGCTGAAGAAATTAACGGGGGTGGGGGCTTGGAGAAGCAGTGCTCAGACAGCCCAACAAGCAGGTGATTGGGGGACTGGAGGAGAACATGCACCCTGGTCCTGTTGAATAGGAAATTGGGGTTAGGGAGGGAGACTGGAAGACCACATGCACCTCGGCCCTGCTGAACTGCTTATCGGGACCCCAGACCACCACCACCCATTATCTGTTGGGCAGGACCAGGGTGAGCATAGGGGCCTGGTCCTCCAACCTCGCTGTGACAGGGTGAAGTAGCCGTTGCCTACTACTACTTATTCACCTGCATAGAGGAGAAGAAAGCCCAAGTGAGAAAAGTAAGAGCAAGCAACCAGGATAGGGTTAATAATAACACTTTCCCTAGTCTATTGCTTTCAGTAGTTATAGAGTTAACATAAGAAGTGCCATACTGGATCAGACCAATGGTCCATCGAACCCAGAATCCTGGCTCCAACAGTGGCCAGTCACAGGGGCCTGGGAGAAGCACCCAACAGGTCACCATGCTATCCATTCCCTGTGGGTCATCCCCAGGCTCCCGACAGTAAAGGGTTTTGTTCCCCAATCCTATCCAGCTAATAGCTGTTAATGGAACTATCTTCCAGAAACTTGTCCAAACCTCTTTTAAACTCAGCTATACTGCTGGCCTTGACCACCTCCCCTGGCAGTAAATTCCACAACCTAATTGTACGCTGAGTGAAAAAATACTTTTTTTTGTCTGTTTTTACTCTGCCACCTGTAAGTTTCATGGAGTTTTAGTACTAGTTGAGAGGGTAAATAACCGTTCCCTGTTTAAAAGTTCCACACCACTCATGATTTTATAGACCTCTACCATATCTCCTCTCAGCTGTCTCTTTTCCAAGCTAAAGAGCCCCAACCTATCAAATATCTCCTCATATGGGTGCTGTTCCATGCCCTGGATCATTTTTGTTGCCCTTCTCTGTACCTTTTCTAGTTCTGCTATGTCTTTTTTGAGATGGGGCAACCAGAACTGCACACAATATTCAAGGTGCGGTCACACCATTGATTTGTATAGCGGCATTATGATATCCTCAGTTTTATTCTCTATTCCCTTGCGAATAATTCCTAACATTCTATTTGCTTTTTTGACCGGGTGAACATTAAGGAAGTTCCCTGGCCACTAGATAAGTCCAAGGGCAGGGCTTTCTTGGGTGTGTGTGTGACAGCTGACAACTGTAACAACTCACAGGTGTGTTGAATGGCGTGGCAGCATGAACAAGAGCCAGCTGCTGGAAGCTGGTGAATGGAGACTCCAAGCCCTGAGTGTGGGTATATTAGTAACAGTTATTCAGGGTGAAGGAGAGCAAGCCTTTGAGGTAGGAAGGAGGGTGTTGGGTGAGCTCTTGTCTAGGACATGCTGGGATGCTGAGAGGGAGCAGCCCAACAGGTCCAGCCTGACGCAGGAAATGGGTGCTCTGGGAACAGCCTGGCAGTGCAACCAGTTGGACGTCTGGGACTGAGAGCAGTGTGAGCTGTGAGAGGTGGTAAGAAGCCACCGGGGTGTATTTAGACATAACACTGTTCAGTGTTCTGTAACACAGTGTTCTACCATTACAGTGTTTAGACATACTGTCAACACAGTGTTCACCCCAAACACTGATTAAACTGTCAAGACCTGGCAGTTGTTCACTTCCAGTATTTGGGGTGAACACTGTGTTGACGACATGACTAAACACAGTAATGGTGGGATACTATGTGATTTATTTATTTTATTTATTTATTTTGTCAATTTATATTCCGTCCCTCCTGAAAACAGCTCGGGGCGGCTAACAATTTAAAAAAAATATAAAAATACAATTATAAAAATATTTTCAAACACTCATAAAATCACAACACTTAAAACACAGCTCGGGCAACTAAGACAATTAATACAATAAATAAGGGTGGAGGGAGATAAAAACCCCTAACTTCCCCTTCCCCCCTCCCCAAAGGTCTGGGTGAACAGCCAGGTTTTACAAATTCGCCGGAATGTTCCAAAGGCGTGGCCCGGCCACCAAAAATGTCCTCTCCATTGTGGCCCCCCGCTTAACACAGGGCACTCCAAGAAGGCACCCCCGGCAGACCGAAGGAGCCGCTCTGGGGTTCAGAGGGCAAGGCGGTCCCTGAGGTACGAGGTTACAGAACACTGAACAGCATTATGTTAAACACACCCCACAAGGTTTAGTGCCGGTGTGGACCAGTAGGAGGTCTGGGGCTCTCCTAAACTGAACAATCATCAAGCTGAACAGACATCAAAGGCTGTCTCTCTGGTACCTGCCACCCAACGTATCCTGTATCAGCTGGCAGCCTGTCCTTGGATGGATGCGAGCAAACATCTGGCGGCAATGGAAAAAATGTGCAGGTAAGTCCCGGGCTAATGCGGGCTAACATGGACTACTGTCACATCTACTTTCACCCTTAGTCTACATTGTACAAAAATTTAATTTAATTTAATTTAATTTATTTATGTATTTATTTGGATTTATATCCCTCCTTTTTCCACATGTTTAAGGCAGCTTAGAAACATATGGAAATATATATATATATATAAAGATTTTAAATGAACCATATAAAATTCACTCCCATCCCCACCCCTCACATGCAAGCCCTATCCTGGTCCACCAAAGCTTTTGACAAACCTTAGCAACTGAATGCCTCTCTGCATACCTGTGTTGTCTGGACCTGGTACTGTGGAGGAACTTGCAAGAAGGAGCCCCCAGCTGACCTAAGGGAGTCCATCAGAACATAAGGGTTTCTTATGATCTCTGACACCTGCTCTCCCTTTTCTGCCCATCTTTTCACATCATGCAGCAGTGTAGGGTGCACCATCTTTCCATTCAGGTAGTCTTTCCATCCCAGTGACATACAATTGTAAGTGCTGAAATGCTGTTCAATATTCTACCAACGTTTTCCAGTCTAAATTTCATCTCATGCTCAAGATTGCTGGGTGTTAACAAATGTGACACTACCTGCTATGGAATGGGCCAGAGCCCTACCTGCACATCTGTTAGTGGTACACCAGATGTGGGCCCGCTACAGCCCCCGACCCAGTAGGCAAGGCAGCTGCTCAGGAATCACAGACCCAGAAGGAGCCAGGCCCACAGACCAGGCCCAAAGGCCACCCAGGTAGGCCATACTTGGTGAGTGCATTTGTTCATGACACCATCTCGGCCCTGGTGCAGGATTATTATTATTATTATTATTAAACATTTATAAAGCGCCAGTTGCAACCTGGCGCTGTACAGAACATACAATCAGATGCGGTCCCTGCCTGTGGCTTACAATCTAAAAGACAAGGAGGGGGAGACA
>QEPC01012497.1:32308-81800 GCA_003113815.1 Sphenodon punctatus | reverse complement strand
GGGGTGGAGCCCTGCTCACCTGGAGGGGATGAGCGCTGCAATGGCTGCTGGGGGCTTCTGGGGGTGGGCGTGCACCTTTGGCTTGTGGCTGTGGGGTGGAGCCCTGCTCACCTGGAGGGGATGAGCGCTGCCGGCTACAGCACAGGGTCGGGGCCAGCTGGCCTCGCATCTCTCCCTCCCTGGTAAGGTCAATCAGTGGGAATGTTTGTTCACTTCCCTGATCTGACCCAGTCAGGGATGACCCCCCTCCTCCCCAGGACGTGTAGATGGCATGCCAGCTACACATTTATTTATTAACACCCACTATCTTCTGTAACCCAGCGGATAAATTGTTTGAACTGGTTGATTTGTTTGTCATCTGTGTAAAGAGTTTTCTGTCTAAACCTAAGACTTTGGCTAAGTTCCTCATATATCATGCTTCCTGAAAATACAAAAGTTTGCTATTTCTTTTTTCCAGTATCAGCCACATCCACATCTTTCCCAGACAGCAGTGCTACATGGTTAAAGAAATGACATTAAAGTAGCAATGGATTCTTGGTTTTAACTGCTACGACCCTTTGTCTTTGCTACAACAGTCCAGACATGAGCTGCCAAAAACTCTATTCATCCAGAGCTGCCAAGCAGGTAAGTTTCTAGCACAGGGCTGACATACCATCCCGCCAAAGGCAATATCCCTGATGGACAATGCAATGTATAACCAGTCTCACCTCACCTAGTAACTGGTATCTACCACTTCTGTTGATTATTCACAGACCCTGTGAATTATCTGTGTAGGCGCTTTGACTCAAAAGTAAGATGGTCTTTGGGCTATCTACCTAAACTATAAAGCCTCAGCTACCCTCTCATTCTTTTGCCTCATTTGACTGATACTATTTAATCAAAGAACTTATCACTGAAGCAAGCATAATCTGCCGCTGTAAGATTCTTTCTGTGTAGGGGGATTCTCAGCTGATGTAGAACATCTGTGGTGACTCCTTGACTATCTTCTCTGTCATCTTCCATAGTAGAGGACATAAACAGAGAAAAAAGAAATAGAATTGTTGATTGAGCCATTCTTGCAACCAGTTGATATCTCATTTGTGGCTCGAAATAGAATGGCTCTTCGAATTTTGGGATACAGGAGGCAAAAATATAGTTTCAAGCTATACTTTCAGAGAGTGCTCTTCATTCAGACTGAAGATTCCAAGGCCAATTTCAGACATTCCCCCCCCCCGCACATATTCTGACTGTGGAGGGTGGGGGGAATGCGTAGCCAGGATATGCATGGGGATCGGCTGGTCTGAAAGCGCGCACACACACACACACACACACACACACACACACACACACACACACACACACACACACACAGAGCGCGGCTTTGCCGGCAGAGACGCATAGGAATGCAGAGCTCGATTTTCTGCTCTGTATCCTTGTGAATATTTAATTTTGGTTACTTTGGTTATTTCATTTCAGACATTGCAATATTTTAGTTTTTCAGTTACTTCAATTTGCACATGTGCAGCAGCTAAAATGAAGTAGCTGAAATAGCTGAAAATTTGAACTGAAATAGTGAAATAAATGGAGTGACAAATAGGAAACACAAACATGAATTTGTGAGTCCTTGTTTTTGGTTGCAGATATTATCCAGCTATTCTGATTGGTATTCAGAAATGTGAGCTAATATCCATGAATGCAATATCCACAGCTAATTTTTAGCTCTAGTGTTAAAAACAAACAAACAAGATGACTATCTGGGCAACACCAACTCTCATCTGACCTCTTTTCTGTGATATTTCTCCAATCTAAAAGGAGAACAGATTTGATGTCTAGACAGACCAAGAAACGATAGACTGAACCTTCCATTTGTTTAAATTTGTTTCATCCTATCAAAGGCAGAACTTTTATAATTTACACTACCTAGGTTCTGGTCTAATAACTATTTTCATTGTTCATGATTCAGCTCCAAGCTGGTTTAATTAACTGGAGGAGAGACTTTGGATAGAGCACTGGAGCGATGTTAACATTGAAGATAATGGGATTTTGAAATTACTGCAGGTCCAGCTAATTTTGTTTGTCTTCTTACACTTAAGAACCACAACATACTGCCTGCTGATGAATTAATAAATTCTTTGCCATAAGGGAAGGATGCTAAATAATGAAGAAGATACAAAGGCAACATGTTCTTCATGCAAATTATCTGCTTTAATCTTTTGGTTTCCTTTTAGTGGATAAATTAAACGTATTCTTCAAATGTTCCCTAAGCCTTACCATTATCTTAAATATTGTTGGCCAATCTGACCACAAAGAACTTTCATTTTTACTATTTTTTTTAGGGAAAACTAGTAGTTCAGTTCCTAAGGAACAATTTTTACATCTCGTTGCTTCTCCTCTAAGGTTATGGAGAGGCATAAAATGATGTCAGTCATATTGCATCTCTATGTTTTTGCAAGTTTAGCTTGTATATTTGCCTAAAGCCCCTTTGTCATATATACTGTAAAGCATAGCAATTTAGAAACCTCAGGACTGGAGGATCAGCTGGGTAATAAACCTTCAGTAGCAGTTTGATGTGTATCCTGACTGTGTAGGGCACTGGGATGCATGTGCAGCTGATGGCGTTGAAAGGTGTGAAAAGAGAGATCAGAGAGAATGGTATAATGCTGTATTCTATATGAGAAAAAGAGGCATAAATGTTTTAGTGTTTAGGCACCATTCTATCATTAATTATTGTGATTGCTTTCTACATACCTAGGCTTGGAGTGAAAAACAGAAGTGATGGAACAATGTTGCATAAGTTTAATTTACTGCATTCTCCAGCTGCTTAGTTCATATTACGGTTGAAACAAGCAGCTAAATTGCTATTCGTGAGTAATTTTGTCATCTCGAGAAATGAGGATTGATTTCTCAACCATATACTGATAATTTTTCAACTCTTGAACTGCCATGCTATACCATCACAATTTACTGACTTTCCATTTACCATTACCGTTCATTTACTGTTTACTGCATTACTGACAGTACTGCTTTAATTCTGAGTTTCTATCCATTATGTGTTAACCACATATAATCTAAACAAATCACTGTTTGAATAGCAGGTGTACACATGCACACACATAGCCTGCCAAAACACAGTGCCTCCATTCCACCTTTTTTTGTGTGTGTGTGGGTAAAGGAGACTTAGGGATTGGATGGAGATGGGTTGTGCTGCATGAACTGATTGGAGACATATAGTAATTTTATCCTGGTAACCAATGTGCGGCTGGTTTGGAGATTTGTAAAGGAATCTGTGTACCAGTCAATGAGTGACAAGGAAATACAAGGGAGAATCGAGTGCAAAGAAGATAGAAGAAATATGGTGTTACGTTGTATGTCTTGGGATTTGAAATTGATGGAAATTTGGTAAATAGTAGGAAGGATTCTGGTAAACATGATTGGTAAATCAGAAAATGATACATTGATGGGATTTTGTTCAGTGCTACCGATAGTTTCTCAATTTGACCAAGATAGAATTGGGAACCATAGTATCTACAAGAATTCCTGCTGGTGAGAATTCTTGTTTCAGCCCTTGTTCACATGCTAGTCTTTAATGACAGAGTAAGCTCCATTTCCTTAAGGTACAACTCGAGCCAGCATTGCTGAGCTGGAGGACCACAGTGTTAGAGTCTCCTTAAAAAGGAAAAAAAAATCAATAGTGGCCTTGAATTGAGGTGTCAAATTTTTATTTTGAATTAAGTTTTTGATAAATATTGAACTCTTAGATTCAAAATGTCAATTTTCCTATACAACTAGGGATTGGTAGTGGATTATCCTTAATTCAAATAGTATTGATCCCTCTGCAGTAAAGTCCATTTAAACAAAATAAACTGTCACCTAAGTGACTTACTAAATTGGACGCAGTAGTTTCTCATGTCTAAATTTGATTTTGAAGAAGATTCCAAAGGAATTGACTTGAAGAACTGAGACAGACAATAAGATCTGAGAACAGAGACAGACAATTAGCTTGAGAAAAAAGGGGCAAATATTCTTACCTGATACTCCATGTTATATCTCCCACATATATTGACCAGTGGTGACTGCTGGGTTTCAAGGGTGGTGGGGCGCAGGGTGGTGCCAGAAGTGGGAGGAGCCAGGGCCAACAGTAGGTGGAGCCAATGGTAGGCAGAGCCAATTCAATAGTCAGCGGAGCCTAGCCAATGGTAGGCGAAGCCTAGTCAATGGTAGGCAGAACCAGCAGTGCACATGCAAACACAGAGCGAGCAAAGCAAACCATCTTAAGCCAACAATATTATGTGAAGTCCTTAGCACACCACAAAAGCATAAGCGTGGAGTTCCACTTTTCCCTAAAACATGCTACACAGTTCTGTTGCAATGTAAAAGGCATCTGCTGCAATCTGAGAGGGAACATTCATGTAAAGACTAGCCATTAGTAAACCAACGTGGTGCTTGGTGGTCTTCTTGCAGCAGAAAAGCCTTGAAACTGACACTGCAAAGGGATCATTTTAAGTGCAGCAAACATTCCAGCACAGATTAGAAACCCTTCCATCCAAGCCTTCTGGTCCTCCCCAGCTGAAAAACCAGAAAGCAGACAGTTTAAGTGAAAAACAACAAAGGGGCCATTTTAACTAAGAGTATCCAGGGTCAGTGAGCGCCTCCATAAAATGACCACCGCCTTTGCACATGCTTGGGGCTTAGGAGAGGAGGGGAAACCTCAGGAGTACACATGTAAACACAAAACAAGAAAAGAAAACCATCTCAAGAGCAGCATGAAGTTCTACTTGTCCCCAAGATCATGCTACACAGTTCTGTTGAAAACTAAACTTGCAATGTAAAAGACAGTTGCAGCAGCCATAAAAGGAACATTCATGCAAAGACTAGCCGTTAGTGAACCATCATATTGCATGGTGACCTTGCAGCAGAAAAGCCTTGAAACTGGCAAACAAAAAGGGGGCCATTTTAAATGCCATGAGCATTTCAGCAAAGATTAGAAACACTTCCATCCGAGCCCACTCCACCCACCGACCCCCAAACAAACAGAAAGCAGACAATTAGGGTGATAGGGTCTCACACAGGGTGAAAAACAGTAAGGACCAAGAAAATATTTTAAAGAATAGAAGGGAAGGCAGCACAGCCCTTCCAACTGGACTGACAAAATTATTAATTGCCCTAGCCTGTAATGCATGGAGGGTTGGGTGGGGTGATGAAGAGGACAAAATAAAGCACAAGCAAACAATGTACAGGAAATTAGGGCAGGGGATTTGTTTTTTTCAAAACTTACCAGGTTTCTGAAAGAATGAATCCTCCTGATCGCTCTAATCTGACTCTGATAAACACCTTCAGTTGTTCTTCCCTTCAAACAATGAGGCCAGTGACTCCAAACCATTGCACCTCCTCTCTTGTAAAAAAGAGAGGGGAAACGTGCTCTCTCTCCCCCCCCCCTTCCAGGAGAGCTCCAGTGACCTCAGGGAGCAAGGATGAGTGAGCTTTTTCCATCCTTTCTCCCACTCTGGTAGTGGAGGGGCCAGGGGGAGAAAGACAAGCTATGGGGTGGCCAAACCATTTACAAAAGGTGCCTGACACGCCCCCTAGGTCTTGCTGATTGTCTGGGTTTCTCCATAGAAACCCAGTCAAGGAGAATCTAGCACCACCCCAACTCCCTCCCCAATCCCCCAGAAAGCACTGCTTTTCTGGACTGGCACCCAGCACATGATCCCCAATGACTTGGGGAGGTCCTCTAAGTTCCCACCTCCCTTCTAGCTCCCTGTTCAGTGAGTGGAAAGGTAGAGGGAGGGGGGAGCTGTAGGAGGAGGATGTTTGTCCCCTCCTCCCTCCTCCCCTTGCAGAGTGACTCACAAGCACCGCCGTTCTTTCCCTGCATGCTTTGTTTACATATCAGCTGTTAGCTTCTGGCTACATGCCAGAGGTATGACTCATTGGCTCCGCAGGCAGCCAGGAGCAGAGAGTTAAAATGTAAACAAAGCCTTCAGATAAGTGGGGAAACTGGATCAGCTAAGGAGCAGCCCCTGGTTCCCCAGAAAACATGCGGGGGACCCCTGAGGGGCTTGGGGATCATCTTACCCAATGCCCTGGGGTAGGGTCCACCACTGGTATTGACTCCTTAGATACACACAATTCTTTGAACCTGGAGTGTTTTGTATAAATTATCTTATCAATGTCCAACCACTCATGTGACTGTATACCTTCTCCGTACTGAAACCAAGATTTCTGGACAATAGAACTGTGGTGTTAAGAAAGGGTCAGGCCACTGTATAAATAGCAAAGAGCATAGGAATAACTGTTCTAGAGAACCGAGTTGATATGTGGTTTTAAAACTGGAACACGGGGACCATGTTGGCCAATGGAAACTAGCTGATGCCACAGCTTCAGCACTGCCTTAAAATGTTTGGGGAGTTGGAAAGCGAACTGGATGTGAAGCAGAAGGGCAATTGGATAACAGCTACTGAGATGGTCAGTGGAAAGGTTACCATGATGTGATAGTAGCTGAGAGAAACTGACTTCTGAAGCTGTTTAGGCTCCAACTCAAGGGCTGTAGTACTGAGATAGCAGGGGTAGGCTGTGTTGTGCAGCTTGGATTGTGGCATGAGGTAAGATAGCCTCAAGAAAACCTCAAAAGAATAGACTCGTAGAGCCAACTTAGCTAGCTTCAAGGCTTTAAGGGTACACAGCGGCTGGCTTTATGAACATCTCAGATTGGCTACCTATTAAGGATGGGCGAACGCCGTTTGGAAGTTCGGAGTTTGGCCCAAACTTGGCCTGTTCGGACAACCGAACCCCTAACCAACCGAACTGAACCTGATTCCGAACGCCAAAACCACTGAACAGTTTGGTCAGTTCGGATCGTGTTGGAGTGGTTCAGGTGGGAGAAACGTGACCACAGCCAGTTGGTGACCCACTGCCTGACACAGGCAGGCACAGGGAGAGGGGGAGGTCAGCTGAGGAGCAGATTTCCAGGCACCAGGGGTGGAGAGGCTTGGAGTAGCAGCCAGTCTGCCCAATTACCATCCCCTTTCTCCTCAGACCACTGGCTTCGCAGTCTGCGATTGGCCATGGGCTAGGCTGCATGGAGCCAATGGGACTTGCGGTGAGGTGGGTGCAGCAAGTAACAAAGCTGATTGCACTTCCCCCTGCCAACACCTTCTGAGCTAGTCACTGTTCCTGAACAGCAGGTGTTTCAGAAGGCTCCCTCTCCTAGCAGTTTTGTTCTCCTCAATCCATTGCAATCTTCCTCCTATTTCACCCATTCAACCCATCTACCTCCATATTATCATTTATTTAGCTTAGATGAGATAGATTTAGGTGTTATTTTTTGTTTTTACCCCTCCCTGTGTTCCCTGTGTTAAATCTTCCTTTCTCCCTACGCCCTCCATTGAATCCTTTCCCTCTCCCTCTACATATTTTCCATCCCTGATTCCCTTACCCTGTTTTATTATTCATTTTGAGTAGCATTAGATTGATTTATGTTTCATTTCAGTTTTGTACCCCTCTCTGTGTTCTTTGTGTTTCCCCCCGCACCCCATATATAGATAGATAGATAGATATTAGATTAGATGTAGTAGATAGCTGTGGGAGTTAGCTGAGATAGAGACAGTGTTTAGA
This sequence comes from Sphenodon punctatus, assembly GCA_003113815.1. Lineage (NCBI taxonomy): Eukaryota > Metazoa > Chordata > Lepidosauria > Sphenodontia > Sphenodontidae > Sphenodon > Sphenodon punctatus. The sequence continues at coordinate 74,207 of QEPC01012497.1, read as the reverse complement.
GATTTAGTGTTTGTAGGAGTAGCCTTTGTACTTATTAGATAATCTATTTAGTTGATAGCATTATTTATAGCAGTTCAGATTCAAATTTATTTATTAAGGCATGACCTAAGGCCATAGCCAAAATTAGCAAAAGCAGTACATAAATTAACAGAAAAATAATAAAGGAAAACACATCACAAAATTTATACTAAAAAACTAAGAAACAGAGTCACCCTCAGTTATAGCAGATAGATTTAGTGTATAGATAGATAGATATGATATTAGATTAAAAATTTGAATAAAAAATAAAAAAATAATAAAAAAACAATATAAAAGCATTATTTTGGAGGGAGAAATGGAGAAGGGAAGGAGAGGCTGGTCTGCTTCCCTTAGGGGAGGCAATGGGGCACGTGCCAGAGGAGGAAGGGGCCATGCCAGGGGAGCGGCAGCAGGTAGCAGCAGTAGCCCGAGCACATCACCATGCCCCAAACTCAGCAGGCCTGCTTTAGAGAAACAGGCTTCAGCGGCTCAGTGTCACGTCCTGGCAGTGCCCTCCTCCACTGCCATGCAGGGCACTGGAAGGCCTGCAGGACTTGAGGCTGCATCTGTCTCTGCTGCTGTTGGTGCTGGAGCAGGTGCTGCTTCCGATGTTCCTCCAGGGCCACCAATGTCCCCCACTGTCGAGGCAATCCCCAGCAGTCCAGAGCTGGTGGATCCCACCCTGGCTGTTAGAGGCAGGGTCCGATCCCTGGACAATGGCAGTAGGGAGAGGAGTAGCAGCAGCAGCACTAGCAGCTGGGGGGGGGGCACAGGGAGAGTGCCAGCAGCATGGCGGGCACGGGAAGTCTATCCTCAGGGTCCCAGTACTCCCTTTCATGGGATAGCACTGTGATCATGTACAGTGAGTCAGAGGTAGACACTGTGCCACAGAGGTGATGTCTTCAGTTGAGGCGATGGCTGAGAATCCTCCCAGAGCTGTGTCACCAGTGCCACCAAGTTCTCCCCCTCCCAGCAGCGCTGCATCAGTGTGTCACCCGGTGCGGGCAAGAAGGCAGGAGGCAGGAAAAAATCCGGTCTGGGAACATTTTAAGTTGGTGAGGGAAGATGTTCACAGAGAGGTGCAGTGCACTTTGTGAAATAAGCTGGTGAAGTGTGAGCAGTTGCTCACCAACCTTGGGACATCTGCAATGGTGAGGCACCTGAAGTCATGCCACAGTGTGCTGCTGCTAAGTGGGAAGGCAGGGGAAGTGGATGCCAGCCGGTTCCCAACTGTAGTGGCCAGTCGTACGGCTCCTTCAGTGGGCAAGCATCCTGCACCAGCTACTGCTGCCTCTAGCAGCAGGAGCCTCGCCAGCAGTGTCAGTCCACCATGGAGGAGCTGGGGTGGGGGCAGCTGCCAAGGCCATCGGGTGTTGGAGGGTGGCGTGGCTTCTTTCAAGAGAAATCCAAGTGCCTGTTGGCCAAGATGATTGCGCTGGATGGGCAGCCTTTCTCAATTGTAGAGGACAAGGGCTTCCAGCAGCTGATTGTATTCCTGGCCCCCCCAGTTTAAGCTGGCTTCCCACTTCACCCTGAGTCAGACTGTGGTGCCACAGCTGTACAGGGAGAGGGTGAGGGAGCAGCTGGCAGGGGCTGGGGGGGCACTGTCTACTTTACAACGGACCTGTGGTCAAGTAGTAATGCACAGCATGCCTACCTGGCAGTGACTTCACACAGATGGCAGGACAAAGAGGCAGCGCTTAGCAGTGGCAGGAGGGGTCCTGAAGCAGGTTATAGGTGGGCCCTCCATCAGGCACAAGTAATGGACAGCTCCCACACTTGAAGGAACCTAGAGGCAGCTCTGGCCACCATGGTGAGGGAGTGGGTCCCACCGGGCGCGGCCTTCACCAAAGGGTGTGTGGTCACAGACAACGCGACCAATATACTGAAGACAGTCCATGACGGGGGCTTCACAAACATTCCTTGCACCGCACACACCCTCCATCTTGTGGTCAGGGACGCTCTTGGCTTGGGGGATAAGGGGATTGGGGCAGGCACCCTTAGCTCCCTGGATGACTGGGGGAGGAAGCTGGCAGAGTTCTTCAATAGGAGGGTTAAGGACAGCGAGCTCCTCTGGAAGAAGCTGGCCAAGCAAGGGTCCCTGGTGCACCAGCTGGTCAAGATGTCTCCAACAGGTGGAATTCCACCTTCCTGATGCTTGAGTGGCTTCTTGAGGGGAAAGTGGAAATGGAAACAGACATTGAGGCACCTCCAGGGTACAACAGGGAGGAATGGGAGATCCTTCCTTACATGGTCTTCATCCTGAGACCGTTCCTGGCCAGGTTGGAGACTGTGAGCAGCTCCACCACCACCCTCAGCCAGGTGACCCCGCTGGTCCAGTGTTTCCAATGGAGCCTGGCCGAGATTCTCAGGAGGTGGGATTGTGGCCCTTAGGGCAGGATGATGTTCAATGAGGCGCTTGACCTGGTGCGGAAGCTGACAGGGCACTCAGATAGGCTAGCAAAGACTGTACTCAGAGGTGGAGCTGAGTGTGCCTTTTGATGAGCTCCTGTGCCAGGAGGAATATGTCCTGGCAACCATGCTGGATGCCAGGATCAAGGGCAGCATGGCATGCGAGACAGTGGTCTATGGCCTCCAGAAGGGTGTGCTGGTACAGAAGGTCTGGCAGGCAGAGCAGACTATGCAGCAGGACACCCCTGTGGATGGTGGGAATGGGAGCAGCGACCACTTCCAGTCGTCTGGGTCTATTGTCGTGGATTTTCGTGGGTAAGATAATAAGACGAGGAGGCTGCCAGCAGATATAAACAGCAGAGCTCTTTATTCAATAGAGACGCAGCGCTGTAGCCCTCAGAAATCCTTGGATTCCAGAGCCCCCTACAAAGGGCAATACATTTTCTTATACAGAAATCCTTGGGCGGAATGCCCTTACATGGCTTGTCGCTTCTGCGCAAAGGATTACAACTTTCAAAGTAATTATTCTGAGAAAAGACAGTTCACTTCTAAGTTCAGGTTGGTGGTGAGATAACAGTGGAAGGAAGGAGAAATAGGGAGGTTCCCTATCTAAACTCAAGCCAGCAGCACTTTTGAGCAAAAGGAATCCTCCCTACGTGCAAAAGGTAATCTTCAAAGGGTGAGGCTTATCTATGTAAAGAAGAAACAAAGCCTGTCTAATTTAAAGGGCGAAGCAAGCATTCCTAACATGGCGGGGTAACTACAGGTTATAGGCTTTTAATATTTCTAAGATGGTGGAGGGTACCATGGGGCAGACAGAAATATAGGTTTTTCTTCATCACTATCCCTGTCCTCCGCCCTAGTGGTAGCAGTAGCAGTAGCACCAGCAGCAGCAGCCCTATTGCCAACAACTCCTCCTGTGTGCTGGCCACTCTGTGGAGAATGGGGCACAGCACAAAAGGGTAAGCAGCGTGGCTGAGGGCAGTGGGGCAGGTGGTGCCCACCCAGAGCTACCAGAGGGAGTATGATGGCACCTTAGCAGCAGTGGAGACCTACCTGGAGGAGGAGACATGCATTGATCCCAGCAGCGATCCTTTGGCCTACTGGGCCGGCAAGGCCAACGTGTGGATGGCCCTGTCGAAAGTGACCAAGGGTATCCTGTCCTGCCCACCAACCAATGTCCCCAGCGAGAGGGGGTTCTCTGTGGTGGGGAACATTTGCTCCCCGCACTGCCTGAGACTGGGGGGCCAAGTTGGTGGAGCAGTTGTTGTTCCTAAAGGTCAACATTCCACTTCTGGGATTCCACGAGCTGCCCCTGGACAAGGAATGATGGTGCAGTGGCACGCGCCATCCCATGTCTGAGGCAGTCTTAGGACGGATCTCCTCTTCCTCAATCTGGGCTAGGGCTACTGTTCCTGTGCTGCTGAGGTGCTGTCCCTCCCTCCAAATGCCTGGCATCTGCCCTGCCTCTCTCTCTCTCTCATACTAGACAGCTTCGGCCGCCTTATCTGGCTGACCTCATGATGCAGGGTGGCATTGGGAAACAAACTGTAAGCCTGCCAGTTGGCCTATGGCTACACGATCTTGGCCCGTCTATGTGACACTGACTAGCTCTCGCTCTCTCGTGCTGCACAGTCTTTGCTAGCCTATATGAGTGCCCTACTGCAAACGTCCCAGCCTGCCTGCCCTACTGCCTCTCATGCCACGCTGCCTGTCTGCCTGCCCAGCTTGCCGCCAAGCTCAAAGAGTGTCTCAGTCCGCTTTCCTGCCTCCCATGCCAAGGTGCCTGTCTGCCCACCCAGGTTGCCTAGCTCAAAGCCTGCCCAGGCCCGCCTGCCCTACTGCCTCTCATGCCACGCTGCCTGCCTGCCTGCCTGCCCAGGTTGCAAAGCTCGAACCCTGCCTCATTTTGCCTGACTGCCGTTCATGCCACACTGCCTGCCTGCGTGCGTTGGCAACCAATGTCTGTTGTTGCTACTAATGACCCACAGGCCTATATGCTGTCTATGCCAAGGGTTCTGTACCCTGGCAACTCATGGTCTGCTGCTGCCAATGGTCCCCAGGCCTATATGCCATCTGTGCCAAGAGTTCTGTACCCTGGCAACCAATGTCTTCTGCTTCCAATGGCCCCCAGGCCTAAATGCTGTCTGTGTCAAGGGTTCTGTACCGTGGCAACCAATGTCTGCTGCCGCTGCCAATGGCCCCCAAGCCTATATGCTGTCTGTGCCATGGCATCAAGAAACAGCCACTCCAGCCCCAGGACCCACCATCAGGGTTCTGGGGCATACATTACTGGCAAAGAGGGCTGTGTCCAATATCTAGAAGCTACCACTCGAGTCCCAGCCCAGGACCCACCCTCAGGGTCCTTGTGCCCTGTCAGTCCACTCATGGGGCACTGTCATTACACCTTTTCTTTAAACAACCTGCTGTTCATGAAGAGAGAGAGAGAAAGTCTCCCGACTGCTAGAAGGAGAGAGAGACACGATCCCACCCATGCGGTCACCTGCACTATATGGCCAGAGAGAGAGAGAGAGAGACTCCCTGCTAGAACGAGAGAGATGGGGGTGAAGGGGGAGAGGTAGTTGTATCCAGCTCAAGCTGCCAACTGCCAGAACCAGGAAAAACTCCCATCTGTGCTCATGTGCCCGATCGATGCCCATTGCCCACATCCAGCAGCAAACCTAACAGAATGAGATGGAATATATCAATATAACACAATGTATTATATGTGCCTGTGTGCGTTCCTGTACCTGCTGGTACCACCTATCGCTTTATTGAATGAAGTGTGCCCAACCATGCACTAATTCTAGGGACATAATTATTATACTCACATAGGCTGTCATTTCATTGTACCTGAATCAGTCATGCCTGCCCATCCCAGGAACCATCAACGAGATTCTGGGACCATCATTCCAGTCACTGGGGGCTGCATTGCATTCCACTGCATCCAGAAGCCCAGTGCCTGCACGCCAGCCTGCCCCTCCCACCCAACACCTACTCCTCGGCACCCACCCATGGATGCCCGCTGAAGCTGCTGGAAATAAAAGCCCCTCCGACAACCAGCTCCTGCCGCCTGCTGCCAAGGAGCCTGTTTCTCTTTCTCTCTTGCACACCCACACAGACAGAAGCCCTGCCCCTCCTGGGGGGCTGTCTGTAAGTTGAGACCCTGCTGCTGCCTGGCACATCTTTGGGTTAATACCTTAACTATGCTACATGTGGAGTCAGCCAGATGCTGCTGGTAGGGATCGACAATCTGTATGAGATTTTCCCTCCTGCCAGCCAGAAATTCAGCACATAGGGATAAAAGATTGGGCAGTTCAAATGAAGCTATAACAACAAATATAACAACTTTTATTAAAACTATTTAAACGAACAACAACAACAAAACAACAACATTATAAAACCAAAACCAAACATTGAAAGGAAATTTAAGGGGTACTACTATTAGTATTTGGGCCTGTCCCCTGGAACTTGGGGGGAAGGCAAAGGGTGATGTGGTGCAGCACAGGACTGAGGGGCGGCCACCCTGTGCTCTGCCATTTCATAGGCATGGGCCAAGGCAAACTCCACAGCCCCTTCCACGTCTGCATGCCACCTGGAGACCACCTGGTGGTAGAGTTCCAGCCTCTCCAACTCAGCGGAGACGTACTTGGAGTACACCTCCACCTGCTTTTTCTCCACCTTGAGAGCCTGGAACTATTCCACCAGGCAGTTCTCCAAGGTGCATATGCCCGTCATCACCTAGTGGCCAGGCCTCTCCACGTTGGCCCGAAAGGCCTTTGCCGCTGCAGATTCCCGGGGCCCGGGTGACTCCACATCGGGGCTGGAGGAGGGGGAAGGGCTTTGATGGCGTCACTTTCGGGTTGCCGTCCCCCCCTTCTTCTGGCGCTGATGCTCCAGCTCCACGGCCATGCCAGAGTCCTCCTGCCATCTGGCCGTGGAGTCTATCAATATGAGTGATTAGCCCTGATGTGGTCCCCTCTCTCTGCCTCCTGAATCTTTTGAAGCATATCTAAAGAACATAAAAAGATAGGAACATAAGAAGTGCCATAATGCATCAGACCAATGGTCTGTGTCAAGCCCTGCCTGCATTCTGTCTCCACAAGTGGGTGGGTGGCCAATCTCTCTCTGCAGGGGACTTCTGTTCCTAACAGGTCATAGGGAAATCCATTCCCTGTTGTTCCAGCCCCCGTGCTTTACCATGCAGACAGTGTATTGTTCGTGCTTCTCAAACCACCTCCAGACATCGGACCTTGTCCTCCCACTCTCAGGGTGGCACTGGCGACCTCCACCTCATTGTCCTGAGTGGCGTGGCACCAGTGGTGGCATCTGATTCCTCTATGAAACAGGAACACATAAACAACACCTAAGTAATATCATGCATTTATGATGATGCCTCTAGTCCTCCCTCCTTTGGGTGCTATGGATGGCAACGGGAGATGGTGACCCTGGATGGCACATGCATATCCTGCCCTCCTTGGAGTTCTAGGGGATGCTAGGGATGGCAAATGGAGAGACCCTGACTGGAACGTGCAAATCCTGCCCTTCTTTGGGTGCTAGGGATGGCAACTAGAAAGACCCTGGCTGGGATGTGCAAATCCTGCCCTCCTTGGGATGCTAGGGATGGCAACTAGAAAGACCCTTGCTGGCACGTGCAAATCCTGTCCTTCTTGGGCTGCTAGGGGATGCTATGGATGGCAAATGGAGAGACCCTGGATGGGACGTGCAAATCCTGCCCTTCCTGGGGTGCTGCTAGGGAGAGATAGCAGTGGAGAGACCCTGGGTGGCATGTGCAAATCCTGCCCTTATTTGTGGGTGCTAGGTAGGGATGGCAACTAGAGAGTGGATACCCTTAATAAGGATGGCTGGCAGGCACATGTTTGGGTGGGGGTGCTGCTTGTGCTCGTGCCTGGCTGCTGGAAGAGCCCCCACACACTACAATACTCTCTCTCTGTGGCAGACATCCGCTGCTACCCGCTGATGCCCATTGAATGATGCCCACCTCCTCTCCCACCCCGTGAGCTCGCTCTAATGGATAGAGCCTTTCTTGTCCTCAAAGTAAAAAAAATTTTTACAAACCTGGCAGCACCTCCTGTGCCTGTCACTTGCTCCTCATTAGAGGAGCCGGCGACCACCACGGAAAGTCCAGGGGCTGGGTTGAGAATTCTTCCTCCTCCTCCTCCACCACCAGCTCCAGGAGCACCACGTTGGCCATGGGCATTAATTAAGAAAACAGTCTTCTTCGGGTTTTTTTTAAAATAGACACTGGGTTGTTTTTTTGGTTTTTTTTAAACAGACACTGTCACTCACCAACTGTCACCCAACAACTGTCACTCACCAACACTCACCAACCAGCCAAAACAACACAGCCAAAACAAACACACAAAACAGCCAAAACACACGAACCCAACAGTCAGCCAGCCACTCACACACACTCTTTTTTCACACAGCTCTACACGCACTCAAATTTCCGGTTTCCTATGCGATCATGGGATCACGCGATACCTATTCCCGAACGGCTGAACCGAACCGAACTACTGAACCCGAACTCAGCGACCGACCCAAATGCCCTAACCGAACTACCGGACTGGACTGAACTGAACTGGATAACCAAACCCGAACCGCAATCTGTTTGCACATCTCTACTACCTATATAGCTTGCTAATATGCAAACTGTAAGATTGGCTTTATCATTTAACTTACCACCAAATTATTTATTTATTTATATATACTTACATTTGTTATCCTGCACCCTCCAGCCTAAAGGCAGCTCAGGGCAACGTACACATAGAAAGGAGAAATACGAAAATAACATTATAAAACCATGATATAAATTCAAAAAAACCATAGGTACATTTCAAATGTAAACTAAGAGGAACTATAAATTCACATCCCCAGTCCAATTCCCCCACCCACTACCCATCTCCCCCACTGAAAGCCTGGCAAAACAGACAGATCTTCCATTGTTGTCTGAAGAAGGGGAAATCCATGGCCAGACAAACTGTCACCAGGAGGGAGTACCACAGTGGCCATGGTTGTCACCTGAGAAACCCAGGGACCTCAAGAAGAGTGCCCTCGGTCAACTTCAGGGGCCAATCCAGGGAGTGAGGCAGTCCCGCAGATAAGTGGGGCCCAGACCATGTAGGATTTTATAAGTAATGTTCTGCACCATGTTCTGCAACAGTTGCAGTCTCCAAACCATCACCAAGGGTAGCCTCACACAGAGCTCATTACAGTAGTCTAGCCTTGAGATGATAAAGGCATGGATATGCGTGGCCAGGTCAGAGTTCAAGGGGGAAACCTTTAAAAGAATCTAAACCTAATGTTCTAAATAGTTCATCAGTCCTTCTTTAAAAATAGTAAAGTAGTTTCTGGTTTATTTGTAAAAGAACATTGTTGTCTAGCCTCCTTCCTGAAGGGGCCCTGGGTCAATTGCAAGGCCATCCCATCACAAAGAGAAAGATAGATCTTGGACTAGAAGATGAATTGTGCTAGCATCCTAGATAGTTTGGTTGTAGTGGGGCACTGTGTAAATCTTGCATTATTTATTCCCACCTCTTGCATTACTTATTCCTTTCAGTCCAGTGTAATTTCAGATGTCCAAAGAAAACCATGGTGGACAGAGATGCACAGGGGGATAGTGAAAGATTGCTTACTTGAGTTAAGCATGCATTGTGTGTTAGGATTAGTTCTCATGTTTCCAACTGTAACAAAGACTGCAAGAGAAAATAGTCTTAACAACCTCTGTTCTATGTGTTGAAATCAAAAGTGGCACTTACTATCCAAAGTAAGAATGCAACTTCTCTATACTTGACTACATTCTAAGTATTCTATCCTTCTAACAGAATTTTAATGCATCAGCATGTCATTTTGATACTCTATTGTGGAAGGCTCCTTTCTTAACTCCTGTGTACCCAAGAATATAGCTAAAACATGGAATTCTATGCTGAAAGGAAAGGGCCCAATAGAATCCAGTAGGAAATTACTACCTCTAAATACATGGAAGGGATTTACAAGGTTTGTAGAGCCAACTTGGCTTTGCACTTTTCCGCAGTCAATGCACTTCCCCATAGAGGATATCTCAATTGAAACTAAGGTACATGGCCATTTGAGAGGAGGATACTCTGAAAAGAATTATGCTGTTCTTATCCAAGTTTGGCAGTCAAAGAAAGTTTTAGTAAAATTCAAGTTTAAGCTTGATGACATAGTAGTAGTAGCAGTTTATTTGCGTGGCCAAAGGCCACTGCATAAAATAATACAAATAAAAAAACATAAAACAACAAAGGGTTTGTGTGAACAGTAAAATAATACAGATCAATTGATGGGGACACATATATTTGTAGCCTGGTAAATACTAGATATACAGGCTGACCATATGATATAATAATATTTAAACAAACTTAATACCGTCCCCGGGCTACAGAAAAACTGCCCCCCCATACCATCCATAGTCCGGGGGGCAAGGGCAGACCTTTTGCAAAATTCTTCATTAGATATGCCACCATCAAATTAGTACAAATCTTCCGGCTGCACTGATTGACTAAACAAGAATGGGCCTAACTATAGGCCAAGGACAGTAGGCACCAGGGGGATTGTGGCTTGGCAATAGGTTCCTTTAGGCCTGAGCAGAGGAGTCGTCCGGAGGACCTCTAAAATTCAAGAAGTTCCTCCTACAATGGGATGCACAGAGTAAGAAGGATGCAACACTCCTGATACTCTGGGAGTCTGGATCATTCAAAAGGCAATCCAAGAGCCTAGAATCTTGCCTACCTGGCAACCTTCCCAACAGCTCCTTCAGGTGCCTTTCCCTAGGGGTGTCGTACAAATGACAGTGTAAAAAGGAATGAGCCACTGTCTCAACATCAGTATTGTCAAAGGGACATAGTCTCTCTACAAAAGGGACTCCCTGGAAGCGACCCTCCAGCACCCACGAGGGCAGGGCATTAACCCGAGCACAAAAAAATAGATGTTTGGCTTTTGATGATATTGCGGTAGTTAAGTATCCCGCCATATGTCCGGGTTTAGGTACCCAATCAATATATGCCCTAAGATGGGGCGAGTCATTTAACTTTCCAGTCTCCAACCGATGTGCAATATCGGAGGATCTAGTTAATACCTCCTTCCTTACAGCCCAAGGGAGTTTATGGGAAAGGTATTATCTAGATAACCCCAACTCCCTAAGTTGGGCCTCTATTTTAGAGGCCCAGGGGCTAAGGAAGGTGTCTTTACTGACCTCCTCCAGTAAGCTCAAGGAGTGATTGAAAAAGACGTTACACCAAAATTTCAGTGCATACTCCAGGGCCACCTGGGACCAGCTTTTTTGGCCCAGTTCCAGTCTTGCCGCGACATATGGGGTGCCCTTTGGGCTTCCCAGCAGTCCCATAAGGAACCTATTCTGAATTAGATTTATATTTTGTGAGGCGAAAGGAGCCCAGAGCTCTGCCCCATACAACATTTGTGCTCTGACCTTGCCGTTATGAACCTGGACCGCTGGCCTTATTGCACTTCTTCCCTGTCATGTGAAGAAGCCGTATATAGAGCTGGAAGGTTGCTTTGCTGCTATGGCTGCTCTTAGAATATGCTCTTTCCAGGTACCAATCTTATGGAATAATAATCCCAGGTACCGGAAAGATACTACCTGCTGGAGGGAATGACCTTCAATAATCCACTGGTGGAGTTTCTTTTGACTAGTGAAGACCATAACCTTGGATTTGCTATAATTAAGAGTTAGATTGTTAACTTTGCAAAAAGCCACAAAACCATTCAATTGCCTGATCAGACCTATACGTGTTTGTGACATTAACGCTATGTCATCGGCATAGCAAAGGCTTCTAGTTGCCCTAGAAGCCAATCTCAGAGGGCAATATTTTGGGTCAGCCATAATAGTAATTATCTCATTGATATACAAGTTAAAGAGGGCGGGAGCGAGGACACAGTCCTCTCTAATGCCAAGTGTGGTATTTACTGGAGAGGTAACATGACCCTGGCAATCCACCCTAACCACCAACGAGAAGTTGTCATATGGATAAGGCTGAGCAACCTTCTGTTGATAGAGGATCTCTGGAGCTTCTCCCAGAGGATTCCTCTGTCAACAGAGTCAAACACGGCCTTTAGATCTAAAAAGGCCACAAAAAAATTGCCATTCTGAGTTCGATATTTAACTTCAAGGGGGCATTATCAGGTGGATCAGCGTTTTGTGATCCATTTTGAATCACCCTTGATAACAGACAGATTGGTCCAGTATGGGGGCTGCTTTGACTTTTGTGGTGTCCATCTTAGTAGGGTATATAAAAACTTGGAGGTCCACTCTCTGCTCCGTAATGCAGTAGAAGACTCCGGTAGGTCACCTTCCCAGATAGATCTAGGTTTTCATGTAACCAATGTCAACCCCAATACTGTTCACCTGCCCAAAAGATCCTTTTTGCGCCCAGCAGTTAATTCTACTGAGGCTAGATTACAGCTCCTGGCATCCCAGGGAATGGTCCATACTTCTATGTTCCCTTCCAAATTAACCGGTAAGGGGATAGGTGGGCCACTTGAAGTGCTTTCACCCGATTCTTCTAAAAGGGGCAACCAGACAAGGGATCCCTTAGAACAAAACCCTCTTTCCATAAGGGTTGTCCTATTGTAATAAGTATGGTGTCAAAATCATGGTGAATCTGAGTAATTTTATCCACAAAGTAATCCATAAACATGTCACAGCGGGCACTGGAAGTTTCCAGTTCCAGGTGGAGGGAGGCCGGACTGACCAGCCCACTCACCACTCAGAAAAGCTCTGCTGGACGAGACTTTGCAGATGATATGAGGACAGTAAAGAACCCCTTCTTTGCTGCCCCCACAGTCATGGCATAGGCTCTAATAATTAACTCTGTTGCAATCTGTCTTCTGCAGCACACAAACGGTGCCACTGTTGCTCTAACGGGTGCCCTTCTCACTTCAGCTGCCACAGATCCTCAGTAAAACAAGGAGGCCTGCGGTGCTGATGCTGAGGGAGTGGACGCCTCAAAGCTGTATGGTCGATGGCCTCAACCAGCAGAGTGTTCCATAAAGCCATGAGGTCATTGAGCGATCTGTTGTCAAGATCAGAGCGTAATTCTCCAAGAGCATTCTGGAACCTTTCTGGTTCAATTAGTCTCTGGGTGGACCAACCAAACTGGTTCTACACCCCTCCAGGGGTCAACATGTGCCAAGAGATTGGCCCACAGGAGGTAATGATCTGTCCATGACAAGGGCACTGCTAACCCCTTCCCCACCAATGGATCCCCTTCCTCAAGGCTGGTGCAAAAAATCAGGTCCAGGGAATGCCTCCCATTATGTGTCATGCCGATGACCATTTGAGACAGGCCCATGGTGGCCATGAACTCATGCTCCACCCCATCAAGACTGGTGGTGGTGTGAATATTGAAGTTTCCCAAGATTAACTTCTTTGGGGACCGCAATACCACCTCCAACACCAGCACCGCTAGAGTGGGCAGGAATGCTGCTGTACAGGTAGGTGCATGGTATATCAACAGCACCCTCAATCTGTCTCCTGCTAAATCAGTCACAAGGTGGAGGCCCTCAGTACCCAACATAGATTGCACCAGATACCACTTAATGGACCAAGATTCCTAAAAACAATGACTACACCGTCCCTTCGTTCCCCGTCCCTGGCTAATGCCTTTGTATATCCAAGGCAAGGGTGTGCAGCCTGTCTTGTACCTGGGGATGTATAAGCCAAAGAGAATGTAGTCAGCACATGCTGAGAGAACTTAATACAATCATGTTGAATTGAGCAATCACCGTGAAAGTGGTTTCTGTTGGAAACTGATCATTTGCTTGTGCTTTCACAATGAGGAAACTTACCAGCTTTTTCACTTTTTTCTCTAGTTACCATTTAGTAATTGCCATTGTTCAGTACTTCTGATAATTCTTCCTAGGCAAGAGCAGTCACACACCACATATCATTCCTTATATGCTGTGTTCCTATAATTGCTGTCTCTTATACACATCTAGACAGCACTGAAACCATAGTGGATTTGAGCGATTTTATCTGCAAAAAAGTCCACAAATAAGTCACAGAGAACATTAGATAACTCTAGTTGTGCTGGTGCACTGTTGTTGGGGCCNTTGTCTTGTCTCCTTGTAACCTGTCTTTTTGATTGGTGTATTTCAAGGGACAGCCCTTGTTTTCTGCATTCTAATGCCAGAAACTGTCATAAAATGCTGGAAACTGATAAATATTGGAAATTAACTGGTGGAAAATCATCATAAATACCAAAAAATATAATAAAACCCCCAAAAAAACAAAAAATACTGGAAAATGTCAGACAATCACAGGCACTGATCTCCACAACAGCAGAGGTGGTATTAACTGTCAAGTGTGCAATACTTGAACCAGGAGGTAGAGGGGGACCCTGTTTCAAGTCTCACCTTATGATGAGAGAATATTTTGACTGGCCCAAGGTCACCCAGTGAGTTTCTGGCTAACCTACCTCACAGGGTTGCTGTGAAGATTTAAAAAGTTGTGTTTAATTGTTGTATGTAAAGCGCTCAGAGTGCCATGGCAGGGGGGCACTATATAAAAAGAAAGAATATTAGATTAGATACTTGGAATCAATTGGTAGTGAGTAAATAATAATATCAACAAACTGCCACAAGCACTCCTGAAAGGTAAGATATTTTCCGACAGTATGAAAACAGTCATTCTTGCCTCAGCTCTACATCACAAGAGAGCTGAATTACTGAGGCAACTGATGATGAGAACCTTGAACACCTTGGTAGCTGGGCAGCTACTAACTGCAGCTACAAGCAGCTTGTTATCAACAGCTGAGACTGAGCTGAGACTCCTCTATGGAAAGTCCCTCCTACTTTGTATGGAAGGGTGAGTGTGGGGGAAGAGGAGAAGACATGAGATTCAGCACATACATCAGGAACAGTGGCACCTATTCTCACCCTTTGGGATTCAAAAAGGAACTTCCACAGTTTGAGAGAGACTAATGTAGCTGAATAGGGATTTTGGAATCTAACTCTTTGTTCTAAGTATTTGCTATGTGGCAGACAATTTTTAATACTGCAGGTAGCCAAAACAAAAACCAAAATTGCAAGTTGTGTTACCAATAGAAATTAAACGAAAGCAAACAAAGAAGAGTTGGTGGTTGAAAATGCTTAATACAGAAATATTATTTTCATATCATATTACAAAAGATTTTGCAAATGCCAGAAGAAGAGTGGGGTGGGGGGAAACAGAAAGAGATGCTCCCTCCCTTAGGAGGGGGCAGTTTTGCGCACACCCATACCTGGAACCTGGGTCTGCATAAGGGCTGATACGCCCTGTCCAGAGGGAGGGGGGCTGGCCCAGGAGCGGTGCTGACTGGCACAACCTGTACTGAAAAGGCTACATGCAAGGCCATCAGCTCCTCTTGTGACCCTGGGGATCCAGCAAAGTTTACACGAGTGCTTGGACAGGTACTGTAGTAAGGTTTTATTTATTTATTTATTCATTTGGCTCTTGGCAATGAGGTCAGTGGATCCCAGGCAGCAGGAACATCAAGCACCCTCGCTCCAGTTCCAGTTTGTGAGGAGGCGGTTGGAGGCAACAGCCGAGACAAGAGGGTTGGTGGTGACGGGGCCGGTGTCAGTGGACCCCATAGGAGTATGCCGAATCGGGGGCGGAAATTGGTGTTGGACTCGGGGGTTGGTTGTGTCCAACCCCCATCCCCCACCCCGTTGGAGATTATGTATGGGTGTGTGTGTGTGGTCTGCTCTCCTGTTGAAGGACTTGGTGGGGGACATGCCTTGCTCGCCCCCCCTTGTAGATTTTTCAGTTGGGGGCATATGCAATCGACCCCCCTTGAAAACTCTGGGGGGGGGTTCTGTGCCTCCCATTTGGGACCCTGTGCAACAGGCTGGGGGATGCTCCCTGCCATTTAACAGCTGGGGCAGGTTGTCGGCATCTCCCCTCCCAGGAAGGGGGCGGAGCTGGAGGAGGCCAGCTTCTGGGTTGTCCCCTCAAGTGCAGGGTGCGGCCGGTGGCTGTGCCAAAGGGGCATGTCCTTTGGCTCGGTCTGGCGCCTGGGGCCAGCAGACGGAGCTGGTGTAATCAGTATTTGGAGGAAGGGGGAGGGATATGTGTATATTGCCCATGAGAGAACTCTCCCTCCTGATGAGAGCAGGAGGGTTGAGATTGGGCCTCCCCCTGGTGGCAGCAGGGTGGGGGTAAGGAAGTAGTTAAGGCAGGACCTCTGGTATTATCTGTGAGTATATATGAGAGGACTGCTAGATTGATGGATGATGCATTTGTTATTGTTTTGGGAGAGGGTAGTATATTGTATAATTATATAAGGGTTGTTACTTTGGGGGCTGTTATTGCTGTAATTATAATGATGTTTATGATGATGTCTTATGCTTATTATGTGGTCCTGTGTATTATACTGTTTGTGAGCCGCCTCGAGACATTTTTTAAATTGGAGAGTGCGGGATATAAATTAAAAGTGAAATGAAAAATGAAATTTATTTTATCGATTTATATCCCCTCCTTAAAACAGCTCGGGGCGGCTAACAATTTTAAAACATAAAAATACAATCGTATAAAATGTAAAACAATCATGATAATATTAAAACAGGGTTATGAGAAACCCCCCCCCCCCTCTGTGTTACTGGCTCCTGTGAGCATTGGCTTTCCCTGGGGCTGACCTGCACCCAATTCTCCATTTCCCTGTGATGGGACTTCTCTGTGCTACATTTAACTGGCCACCAAAGGCATGGGTAGGGCCAAGAGGAGCATTGTTACCAGCTTTGAGGCCACACAGAGGATATCCCGGCTCCCCCAAGCAGATCTTGTCCTTCTGCCAGGCTATCTTGGGCCATGGATCTCTTGCTTGCAGCTTGGCTTTACTATAAACAGTGCCAGATACTTGATAGAGACTTGTTTGCAGGATGTTTATATCCAGAACGATTTGTCCGCTGTCCTGGAGAACAAAATAGCCCCTTTCTATGGTAAATTTAAGTCCCCACACCACCTAGAGCAATACCTGACAGCTCTGACAAATTTCCCCATTCATAGGGCACTGATGTTAGTGAGATTTCAGTTGATGCCATCTGCTGTGTTAGATGGGAGATTAAATCAGGTACCCTATAATGAAAGATATTGTTCTTGTGGTCAGTCTAAAGTGGAGGATTTTGTACACTATTTATTTGAGTGTACATTAACAGAAGGCCTAAGGGGGAAATATTTAGACCCTAGTTTGAAATGGAAAACTCATTGGGATATTAATATGAAAATCGCTTACATTCTTGCCAACTCCAACAAAGATATTGGAAGGAAGATGGCTAAAATCAGCTTTGGTCTGGCTTCTCTGAAAAAAATAAAAATAAATAAAAAAGAAATAATCTAAGGTAATATATTGCACCTTGTGAATCGTTTACTCTGGCACACTATCTCCTTGGTTACGTTTAGATTTTACTTCAGTGTGATCTCTACTGTGGTTCTTTTTGATCTTACTTGTGGTATTATGATATGCTAACAACTAATTGGTTATCCTGCGATAAATTGCAACCAGGGGTCAATAGAGATGTGCAAACAAAACTGAGTTCGGAAATTTGGTTCGATTTGAAAATCAAGTTTGGTTCAAAAGTTCGGTTTAGTCGACCAAACTATTTGAGTTTGGTCGAATTCCGAACTTCCGAACCGAGCTTGTACATTCAAAACTGGGGGTTTTGGCCTTCCGAGCTGGTTTGGATTCAACCAAACAGTTCGGTTGAATTTGAGTTCGGTTCAAAAGTTCGGTTCGGTCAACCAAACTATTCGAGTTCGGTCCAAACTCCGACCTTCTGAACTGCATTCACACATCCCTAGGGGTCAAGCTCTGCCAAAGTAATCCCCAAGAAGACCAAGGCATTATTGTTATCTAACAGAAGAAGGAAAGGTTTTGGTTATGCCCTGTTTGCTGTGGATATAACGTTAAGGTATTCGTTAGTCATACCAAATATATTTTTACTGGTTCATCGTATTAAAGAACTAAGAGCTTTATGTTCTAGTGATTTGATTTCTTTATATGGAGATATGTTTGTCCTCTATTTTTTGTACTATGGTCGTAAATAAACTTTTGCTTACTTATTTGCTTGCAGCTCTGGTTGTCATGCTATCGTTCCTCTCATGGGCTATCCCTGATCCTTGCTACCAGCTGGGGAGAGCTGGGTTCCTGGGCTATCGCCACTCCTTGCTACCAGAGCTGTCCCCACAGAGGATACCCCGCTCCTTGCAACCAGTGGAGAGAACAGAGTTCCTGGGCCACGTGGGCGGCTAGATCTCTTACTTGCAACTCTGGCCACTTGCCAGGACTGCAATTTTAAATAAAGATAAAAGTAAAATAAATAAAAGAACCCCACAGCATTATAAATAAAAGAGGCTGCCCCGGAGCACTGGGCAGGATTGATTTATTTTAAAAAAAAATTATGCTGCCCCCTCCTGCATATGCATCTCGGGGCAGCTACCAACATTATAAAAACAAATCATATTCAAAAAATATTAAAACATAAACATTAATATCAACGTAAAAATATCCCAGCAACAGAAAAATATCCCAGCAACCCCACCCTAACCCACCCCACTCATCACCTATCTCCCTCAGCAAAGGCCCAATGGAACAGCCAGGTCTTATACTGTCTACGGAAAGAGGGTAGGCCTATGGCCATGTGGACCTCTGACAGGAGGGAGTTCCACAGCCACAGAGCATCCACCGAGAACGCCCTCCTCATGATCGACATCCGGGAAACACAAGGGACTTCAAGGAGGGCACCCCTGGCCGACCGCAGAGGCCGATCCAGGATTTGGAGGGTGAGGTGGTCCTGTAGATAAGTGGGGCCCTGGTTGTTCATGGCATTAAAGGTTAAAACCAACACAGTGCAGAGAACAGAGCACTGGAGTAATGTGCTCACGATGACTCATCCCTTTAAGGAGATGAGCCTCCGCATTCTGCACCAGTTGCAGTCTCTGGACCATCACCAGTGATAGCCCCATATAGAGTGCATTACAGTAGTCCAATCTCAAGGTAATAAAAGCATGGATGATCATGGCAAGGTCCGAGTATGAGACATACGGCCTAAGCCGTCGCACCAGGTGAAATTGGCAAAATGCACCCTTTGCCATAGCAGCCACCTGGGCATCCAGGTGAAACTATGGGTCTAAAAGCACCCCCAGACTACAGACCTGAGATACCAGGGGAGGAAGGACACCATCAATGATGGGGTCATCACTCCCCCGGCTTTTCCCACAACCATCACCTCCGTCTTGTTGGGATACAACTTCAGGCAGCTCCCCCTGATCCAGTCTCCCACAGCTAACAGGCACTGCATTAGCACCGAGACTGCTGGGCCTGCATCTGATGAAAATGAAAGATACAATTGGGTTTCATCAGCATATTGATGACACTTTACACCAAACCCTCTGACAACCTCCCCGAAAGGCTGCATGTTCACATTGAACAGGAGAGGGGAATAAGATGGAACCTTGCGGGACTCCACATGTGAGGCCCCAGGGAGAAGATTAACAATCACCTAGTCCCACACACTGAGTTCTTCCGGCCAGGAAAAAGCGGCATCATTCAAGGACAGTCCCACCCACTCAGGCTAGGTCCCGCAACTGAGTCACCAACAACTCATGATCAACAGTAGCATATGCAGTCAAGAGACCTAATAGGATCAACAGGGTTGAATGACCCTGGTCCAGCTCTCAGGAGAGGTAATCGACCAAGGCCACAAGGGCAGTCTCAGTGCCATAACCCAGATGAAAGCCAGACTGTGAGGTATCTAGGAAATAGATTAGATCCAGATGTTCCTGAAGTGGACGAGTCACCACCCGCTCAATAACCTTCATTAAAAAGGGAAGGTTAGAGACCGGTCAATAGCTGTCAATGACGTCAACGTTCAATGATGTTTTTTTGAGCAGGGGTCGCACCACCGCCTCCTTGAGGCAGTCTGGCACCCTGCCCTTCCTAAAGGAGGCACTGATAATCCCGGCCAGCAATGACTCAAACGTCTCCCGACTGGTCTTCACCAGTCTAGTTCACAATAACTGGCTCGAACAGTCCCAAGGACATCCCCTGCATCAGAAGGCGATACTCATTGAAACTGAGCCTATAAAACAGAACGAGATGGGGCTTCAACAGCCTCTGGTTCACCAACTGTTAAAAGTGCAGCACTGAAACCATAGTGGATTTGAGCGATTTTATCTGCAAAAAAGTCCACAAATAAGTCACAGAGAACATTAGATAACTCTAGTTGTGCTGGTGCACTGTTGTTGGGGCCATATAGTTTCCCCACAGCCACATGGGGTACTGACTTCAGGGCATTTAAAGGGGTCTGTTGGAGTGAGACTGTTTCCTGTAGCTGAAGGGGCCTCCAGCAGGGGTACTGGGTCACGTGCTGTCCCCGCTCGTCCCTCTGCCAGGCTATCCCTGCACAGGATATCATTACGCCTGGGGAGAGCAGGGTTCCAGGGCCATGAGGGTGGCCAGATCTAAAAAGGGCCTACGGCAGGGTTATAAGGACACATGGGGCACTTGCGATTAATAAGGGCCTTTGAGAGGGAGCTAGGCTTGCTAATAATAAGTCTTGGGATTTAGAAGGGCTCTGGCAGGTTTATAGAGCCACATGGGGCCCTTGGCATTTAAAAGGGTCTTTGGGAGGGGCCTAGGCTTATTGTGTCTTATTAATAATAAGCCTATGCTTATAAATAAGTGATGGCTGCTTATGAATAACTAAAATACTTGACTGAATAAATAAATTTATGGCTAGACATGGACAAATAAAATAATTTATAATACAAATAAATAAAATAATTGTTGGTGACTAGATGACTGCTGATGTCACTTCCAATTGGGTTAGGTCTGGTTGCCTGGAAATTGGATTCTCTGTTGTTCATGGTCAATGAATAAATAATAATCAATAATATATTTATAAATAATAATAATGAATTTCTTGTTTAATTTATGCCCACTGAGCAGGGCTATGGCTGGCAATAAAATGGCTCAACATGGCATGACCACCCACAGGCCTAAAAGGGCCAAGACTGCTCCAATCTCGTCTGACCCTGCAATTGGGAGTACAGCATGGGGGGGTGGCCCCATGCTGTCCTGCAAGATTTTATATCTATGCTGGCTGATGTGTTGCACAGCCGTCAGGCCAACCTGAAGGATAGTGGGAGGGTCTCAGGAGCCACCTCCAAACAGTCATGTTTGCAGGACACTGGAGCACAGGGAGAGAATGCTGAACCAGGATTGGGGACGACTAGTGTGCAGCAAGTGGAGCCATTGCAGGACCCCCTCACTGGAGTGAATGGTAACGGGGCTGGGAACGTGGTGGCCTCAGGTGCCACTACTTCTGTGGTCTCTGTGGTGGGGCCGGTAGCATCACTGGGGCAATAAAAGGCATTTTGGGGTACTGGGAGAAGGCAGTTGACCTTCATTTGGGAGCAGATGCCAAAACTCCTGTGTGGGATATGGGGTCACTTAGGGTGTAGGCACAACCCACTGTGGGTGCCTTTGGGGTGGATCCATGTGCGTACAACTATGCTACCCAATCTCCCTGCTGGGTGAGCATTTGACTCAGACCACAGGGGAGAAGATTTCGTGTGGGGGTGGAATTTATTGATATCTTCGTGCTGCTGCATGGGGAGAGCCTGAGGATGAGGTGGAGAAAGGCACCAAGGCCAAGCCCAAGAGGCTGCTACAATTCAAGAGGCTTACATGGATTTTGGGGGTACGGTCTGACTGGAATACGATGAACAGTTTCTCCAAAAGGCTGCATCTAATCCACATATGTGCTGGGATGTAATAGACTACAACATGCATTCCAAGATCATGGTCCCTCATAGGCTGGTGGGTGGTACCCGCACTGCGAGTGGACTACTGCTCACAGGGATCAAAAAGTGGGTGGTGGGAAAGAACATTTGCTGGACTTTTATCGGGGGGGGGGATGTCGGTTTCCCCACTAAATCTGGGCACTTGTGCAGCAAGTGCAGGGGTTCTCATGCCTCTATATCATGTTACAAAGGGAGCAGCGAGATATTTCGTGCAAAAACCTCCTTTTAAGAAGGAGCTAGGCATGAGTGGCTCAGGGCTGCTGAACAGGGCTAGGGAGGTGTAGGACCCACAGCTGGTTCAAACACTAGTTAAGCTGGGCACAAGTTGGCCATGCTCCTTGGCTGGTACCCCAACAGGGAGGATGTGGCCTACTTATGGGAGGGTTTTTCTAGAGGGTTTTCAATTACTTTTCAGAGGTACAGGGTTAACCAGAGTGCTAGGAATTTAAAGTCAATTAAGGGGATGGAAAACCTAGCTTGGGAAAAGATACGTAAAGAAATAGCAGCTGGCACGGTGGCTGGCTTCTTTGACTGCCCACATTTCCAGGTGTTATGGTGCTCACCGTTAGGGCTGGTGCCAAAAAAGGCCCCGGGGAAGATACAGATTCATACACCACCTCTCTTACCATAGAAGGGGGGCAGTGAATGATGGCATTGCTCCAGAACTAAGCCAGGTGCAATACACATCATTTGATGCTGCAGTGCACATGGTCAGAGTGTGGCTGCAGGGCACTTTGGGGAAAGTGCGACATTAAGTCTGCCTTTTGGTTGTTGCCTGTATCCCCCTCCCCCAAGGATTTTGACCTGTTAGGGTTTACTTTCAGAGGCCAGTTCTTCTACGACATGGCTCTGCCTATGGGTTGTGCCATTTCATGGTTAGCATTTGAGAGGTTCAGCTCCCTACTGGAGTGGGTGGTCAAGGAACGAGGTGGATTAGGCTCAGTCACCAAATATTTAGACAATTTTTTGTTCGCAAGTCAGGCGGAGTTATGGGAGTGTGTCGACTTATTGGCTGGTGAGTTGGGTGTCCCACTGGCAGAGGAGAAAACGGAAGGTCCCATCATGAAATTATCTTTTCTAGGGATAGAAATAGACACCATAGCCTGCACTTCGAGGCTTCCCTAGGACAAGCTGCTGGGACTCCAGCAGTTGTTACAGCAATGTGCCATTGCCAAGAAAGTTATTCTAAGGGATATACAGAGATTGTTAGGGCATCTGAATTTTGCCTGAAGTGTGGTGGCACCAGGGAGGGCATTCTGCTCTCGATTGTCTAGGGCCATGGTTGGAGTAACTGCCCCAAATCATCGCATCAGGATCACCAAGGGACTTCAGGATGATTTGGCAGTCTGATTGCAATTCCTTAGCAGCAGTCTTGTTGCAATTCCTTAGCAGCTATAATGGGATCTCCCTTTGGAGGGAGGTCCACCTGCTTGAGGCGACCTGCAGGTAGTCTGTGATGCCATTGGGGTAATTGGTTTGGGGGTTTTCTTTCAAGGTGATGGAATAATGAACCTAATGTTGGCTGGTACACTGGTTAGGTATGGGCATCACAAAGGACATTACATTTTTGGAATTCTTCCCTCTGCTGGTTGCAGTTGAAGTTTTGGGTCCCAGGTTTAGGGATTTGCATGTGCGATTCTGGTCCGATTATCAGGCCATGTTCAGATAATGGGCAATCTTCTACGTCACCAAGAGTTATGGGGCTGGTGAGGCAGTTTGTGCTGCAAGGTCATTTCCTTAATGTATTTTTATTCATATTTATTTATTTATTTATAAAACAATTTTCTACCCTGCCCCTCCAGCTCCAGGCAGCCCAGGGTGGCTTACATGATAAAAACATATAAAATTGGGCAGCACATGAAAAGCCAAACAAAAAACAGGAACCCCCCCCTCCCAACCCCCTACCCTACACCCCATCTCCCTCACCAAAAGCCAGGTAGAACGGCCAGGCCTTACACATACGGTGTAAGGAAGGGAGGTCTGGGGCCAACCAGGTCTCCACAGGGAGGGAGTTCCACAGCCTAGGTGTGGCCACCGAGAACGCCCTCTCTATAATGGCCCGCCCAGGGAACCTCAAGAAGGGCGCTCCTGGAAGAACGCAGAGGTCGGTCCAGAGCACGGAGAGTGAGGCGATCTTGCAGGTAACTTTTTCTGCAAAACATGTTCCAGGAATCCATAACAATATTGCTGATGCTCTCTCTTGGTTCCAGATGGAGAGATTCGATCGCTAGCACCGGAAGCCAACCCAGAACTGGTGGTGACCCAGAGGCACTGTGGACGTTTGGGAATGCATGATAGATAACAGAGTGTGGGTTTCTTTGTTGAAGTAATTTGTTGCACTTATGCTAAGGGTTTTGAGTGCTTTTGCAGTTTTTTAGTAGCGCAAGGGCTGGCCCTACATTGGCCCATACCCACGGAGTTCATAATTTGGTTTGCAGCATACCATCAGAGCCAGGGTTTGGCACCCTGCATCATCAGAGCCAGGATGGCAGCCATTACATTTGCCAGCAAGTTCCATAAGCTGCCTGATCCATGTGCAGACTTCAGGCTTAAATGGGCCCTAGAGGGGTGGACCATGGTAACGGCACCAAAGAAGGACAGCCGTCTGCCTGTTTTGCCTTCCATACTGGGAAACCTGGCCGCCAAACTATCTAGCTTATGCTCTTTGCCTTAAGAGACAGTGCTGTTTTAGGCAGCCTTCACCCTGGCATTTTTGGTGCACTGTGCATTAGTGAGTTGGTGCTCACTTCACAGTCTGACACCTTGGGTCAGGCCCTGGGTGTGGGGGATGTAATACTATGCCCCGTTTCTGTGGTGCTGACTATCTTCCAGTCTAAGACAGATCAGGTTGGTAGGGCACCAAAATTGACTCTAAGAGCTGCACCAGCCAGCCTGATATGCCCAGTAAGGGATTTTATGGACAGGTGTCCGGAGAGGGGAGGCACCATGTTGGTTCACTTGGATAGGTCTTGTCTAAACAAATTTCAGTTCATCGCTGTTTTTAGGCAAGGCATGGGTAGGCTGGGGATGTCTCCTTCGACTCATGGATCTCACTCTTTCAAGATTGGAGCAGCCTCAATGGCTTTGGTGGGAGGTGTGTCATGGTATCATATCAGGGAAGTAGGGAGATGGAAGTCCGGTGCCTGCTGCTCCTACATCAGGCCGCTGGAATTCCATCAGTGATACACCAGGGATGGAGATGCTGGCTGGACCTCACCTTTTCTTCTGTTATGTATAGGTCCATGGCTTCTGGAGGTGTGGATTTGTGGCCACAGCATTGTGCGGTAGGCAGGGAGGCAGGCCACTCATTCTCATTCTGGTTCACATCTCTGTTTAGGATCATGGATGCGCATTACCTGGCTTGGAATAGGAGGGATGTGCTGGGAGTGATTACTGCCATTGTTGATGCATAGGGTGGAAGACTATGGCCCACCAGAACTGATGGTTCTCCACCCTGTGGGAAATGACATGGGCGTGTGCAAATCCATGAAACTGGTCAATGCCATACGTGGAACACTGGGTCGCTTGTGCAAGTAATGGTCCTCAATGCTGGTGTGGTGGGTCAGACATGCTTGAACACAGTTCTTGGTGCTATGTGCTGGCAGCAGGGAAAGTGGATTGGGCCAAGCAGAAGGTTAACAGAGAAGTGTGGGCCATGTTCGCAACCTTTAGGGTTCAAGTCATACACCATCAGGGCATTACCGCCAAAGGATGGTATTCACCTGTCACCCAAGGGCAACTATATCTTGATCATTGATTTGTTGGCAGCTCTTCATCAGCATTAGGGAGCGGATACCTGAAATAGCTTTGTGTATGAAAAGAAACATTAACACAGGACCCAGGATAATCGGAGACAATCAGACAGCTTTAAGAACATGAAACTGACACACTGTGGCTAGAGAAAGGGTAAACCACATGTGAAATTTAATCCCCCAAATCTCCAAGTGGTAAAGAACACCAACAGCAAGCCAGTAAACAAGAGTACAGACTAATTACCCACTGGATAGGAATGAATGTTATTAGGAACTGAAAATACATGCTAAGCATTGGAGCAGAAAACGTCTGGTACATTCTTTACAGAAAAATCAATGTATTCAGTCTAACACACCATTTGTGTGAATAGATGCATGGAAACAAAATATAAGCCATAAAAAACCGGAATTTTTTCAAAACAATTCACTGACCTATTTAGAAAACTAGGTCTGAATTATCTTGCAGAGGAACAGTGAAAGCTGGTGATTAGCCAGCTGGCTTAAAGTGGAGACTGTCTCAAGTATTTTAACAGTGGCCCATTGCCAGAACTAGCCTTGGTAATTTTGTTATGTAGCAGGAGATAATGATTGCCCAATTTTAATTTGTTAGAGCAAGTCTGGGTTGTTTTTAGAGCTGCAGCTGGTAGCACATTTGCTACCCACAGATATTACCTGTATTTGGGGTGGGCATCCCCAGTGGGCACCTGACTCCCCAGTGGGCATTATTATTGGGCAATCCCAGGATGCCCCAGAATGCCAATCCTGCCACCTGCAGCAACCTGGGCAGACTCATCTCACCGCCGAGCTGCTGCTCCTCCAGTCATGGTCGCTGCTTGCTGCTCCTCTGTCTGTGAGCTGCATGCTGCTCAGCTGAGCTGGGAACTTAGCTTTTTCTGAGTGTAAGGGAGCGAAGAGGCCTCTTCCCACCTGCATGCACCTCACTAATGGGTCCCTCTTTCTCCTGGGGGCTCATATCAGGGGTGCACATGGATCATGTGTACATTCCCACACCCGTTAGGGGAGTGCACACAGGTGGAAAGAGGCCTCTCCCTCTGCCCCCTTCTCCCCCACGCACCCAATAAAAGCCGAGCGTGGCAGTTCCCAGCTCAGCTGAGCAGCACGCGGGCTGGAGACGAGCAGTGAGCAGTGACTGGACTGGAGGAGCAACAGCCCGATGCTCAGGTCGGTCAGCCCAGGGTGTCGGGTAGCCCACTGGGTCATGTTCCAGTACCAGTTGGTGCATAAATGCAACTTGGATGAGCTCGGCATCCCAGTTCTGATGGGGTGCCTGACTGGCCGGGTACCAGAGTGTAGCATAATTGCTTTCAATGCTAGTGCTGTGTACATGCTAGGTTATGCCTACTAGGAAATAGTCGCTCTCTGGTACAAACCTTTCCGCATGATCTGCAAACTATTTAGTGCCAGTGCAGATTTTAGCACAGATAAGTATCCTATTCACTTCACTAGATTCTTGAGAGTGCTCAGAGATCGCACCCATGCTAAACACTTTGAATATAATTCGGACAAGGTTCTCCCCCCGTCTTTCTCAGGCATTCTTCTTTTGTCACACCATGATTCATTCAGTGTGCTCTATGTGGGGCAAGCAATTCTCCTTTTCTTGAAGTTTCTCTATTATTTTCTTTTTGTGTTACAAACTATGTTCCAGATGACTCTCCTGTGATAGCAACACTCAAAATCTGTTCACAAATAAATTACCCAGGAGATACATATACCACATCTAGAGGGTTAACACTTTGTTGTTTACATAGACAGAGCTCACAACTTGTGAATAATCAGAGCCCAAAACAAAAATAAAAATCGGCTACTGGAGCAAGCTAGGTTTATAATTTTGCCCATCCCTTGTTTACCCAGCCCTGGCTCCTGCTCCTGTCAAATAGGGGTGTGCATGTCGTTTTTGTTATTACAATCATGATAATAAAAATTGTCATTTTCATTATTGTTATTGCAATAACAAAAATGACATTTATTAATAATAATAATAATAATAATAATAATAATAGGAACAAAAATGACATTTTGTTTTTGAAATAAAGGGGAAAAATGGAAAAATATATTTCTGGCTATAACTTTTGTGTTTCTTATTCATTTTTGATGAAATATGGGAGGATTGTACCCAAATGTAGGTCACTGTGTGTGCCAATTTTCAAAATGATTAGATAAAGAGAAGCAATTGTAGAAGTAATTGAATGTTGTACTTTTAAGAAAAGCTCCACACACATTCATGGCTACAACTTCTTTATCATCCTTCCAATTTGCATGAAACCTGTCAATATTATTTCTGTGCACAAGCTTAACACACCTGCCAATTGTAAGAAAGATTGGATAAAGAATCCTGATCGTGTAAGACATTAACTTGGAAATACATTTCCAGATGTAACATTTGTATATTCCATCCTGTTTACAGGACATTTGGCAGCAATGTATCACATACCTTCCCTGTCATCTCTTCCAAACTACAGGACAATCTGATAAATGGACCCAATTTTATAAGCAATTGAAGTTGTCCCCTTGAAGACCATTATTCAGATAGATAGCAGCACATACAGTGCTAGTCAGAGGCAGGCACCTGGCATGGCAGGGGGAGAAAGGCTGTAGGAGGGAAGATGTGGAGCAACCCAAAAGACTGACAGACACATTCACTGGCCAATTACTGCATGCTTCTAGCTTTATAGGACCAATCGATAGTGGCTTCGAGGGAGGCATAGGGGGTGGCCCTCAGGTGGCCATAGCCTAGCAATTGGAGACATAGGTTACACATCCAGGCTGGCCAATTATCATCAAAATCACATCCTGCAGCACTGTGACAGAGGACATAAGAGAATCTCTATTGGCTCTTTCCTAAACAGATGCTTCTGACTTCCCAGTAACAATTGGGGGAGAGATATTAGGATGGTCGCAGCACAGAATGAGGATATTTGGCTGACATTTCTGCTGGCCAATTGGCATCACAAACCGATCTTATACCACAGTGACGTGTACAAGAATCCCTGGCATAGGCTCCTTCTCTGTATATGCTGTGCAGCCATATATATAGTGCTTCTTCCCCACTCCATCTGTCACAGGTCCAACTGTCACTTCATCTTCTCTCTGTGCTCACTTCTGTGCTAATTGGTGTGCTTAAAGGATAGTCAAGTGAACCAATCATCACCCTTTCCTTGAATATTAATTTGCTTTATCAGTTGTAATGAACACCGGATTGGTGCTTAGGTATTCCTTTGCGTACCCAGCCCTTATTAGATTCTGGCTAAAGATCGAACTCTTACCCCAGGGAGATAGTTCCCTTTTGGGTGGAGCTCGGGATGAGGGAATGCTGTCGCTCTAGCAGAGACAGCTGGAGACTGTACTTGGAAGATTGGGCTTTTCCCCAGGTTATTTGGTGCCTCTGGGGATTAAACAAGCCATGGTTTTGGTGAAGCGGAGGCTTGCTGATCAGCAATTCCAAGTAGATATGGATATGCTTCAGCGCCAGAGGGTAAACCCTCTTTATAAGCCCCCTACCGGACCATTTTCACACTCAAATTATTTAATATCCTGGGCTAGTTTTCCACTGAGATGGGCTTTCGCCCGTCTTCGATGCGGAGTGTTTCCTTCAGCAGTATTGGGGGGTCGATATTTGGGTGTGCCTTGGCAGGAAAGGAGATGTAAGTCCTGCTCTTTGCAGGAACTAGAAATTAACAATCATATTTTGTTTATTTGCCCTAAATTTGGGGAGCTCAGGGGCAAGCTTCTCTTGGCCCTTGTGGAAGCCCAGGTGAAGTTTCCCTGTTTTGATCGTTATAACCTCTGCCTGGACCATAGGGCTTCAGATCTAATGTTGACTGTGGCAGTTTTTGGTAACCTAGTTGTACTCCTGAGACATTCAGGGCATTAGAGGTCTAAGGGACTAGGGCTGACTCCCTGTGTACTGGGGTAGCCGCCTACTATGTGGGTCAAGGTTGGGTTAGTCTGAATGAGGCGATTTTAAAAATGTTTGTGAGATGTGCAAATAATAATTTTTCTCTTCTTTTTTTCATTGTTGTATATTGTATAAGTTGGATTTGATGCATTATGTATATATTATGTATATAGGTATATACTGCCAATGACTTATTGTCACGGCAAATAAAGATTTATTCATTCATCGGTATCGTGATTTACCGTGTGCCATGTTTACTGGTTACTGCGATTTGCCATTTACTTTGGTTATTGGTTTATTACCATGTTTATTGTTTTTATTGGTTATTGTTTATTGGTTTATTATCCATGTTTATTGGTTATTTTATTTTAATTTTTGGTTATTTGTTTTTGGTTTATTGGTTATTTGTTTTTGGTTTTTTTGTGTTTATTGGTTATTGGTTTGTTACCATGTTTATTGGTTTATTACCATGCTTATTGGTTATCATGTTTATTAGTTATTGGATTTGGCTCACAGGCAACCTGGTAAACAATAACCCAGTAAATGGTAACCAACAACCCAGTAAACAGTAACTAAGTAGCCGGCAATCCAACAGTAAACAAGAATCTGGTAAACAGTATTTTGAGAAAAGTTTCTCCACTGATAATTGTCGCGAGATGGCCATTTTCTTGGTTATCATTTCTCATTTAAAATGAGACAAGAATCATGCTTCTCGGCCTTAACCGAGAAAAAGTTGAAAACCTTGCGCATCCTGACTGGTGAAAGCCAACCAAGACACATTGGGACACTGGTGTCTAGGCTGTCAATGCCTCCCTTTGAGAGGGTAGGTTGTTGGACACTATTAAAACTGTGGTTGTCCATCTCCTGACTCAAGAAACCATCCTTGGATGCTAACGCTCCAGCCAGCTATCGCCCTGTCTCTAACCTTCCCTTTTACAGGTGGTTGTCCAGAAGCTTCTGGATCATCTTGATGGTATTAGATTCCTGGACCCATTTCAGTCCGGTTTTCATCCAGGGTATAGCATGGAGACTTGTTTGTGACCTTGGTCAATGATCTATGCCTGGAAATTGACAAAGGGAACTGTGCCTAGGGATGTGCACAGATTTTTCTTTTCATTTTTGTTGTTCCTTTCATTTTCATTATTAAAATGTCATTTGTTTTCATTTCTATTTTTGTTATTGTCTTTCATTTTTGCTTTCATTTTTGTTTTGCGTTGGTTTAAATGGAAAATGAATTTATGGATTTAACTTCTTAATTTTTCATCTAATTTGCATGTAGTGTGGAAAGCTTGTACCCCTCACCCAGTGAACCATTCCTGCCAAATTTCATAAAGATTGGATAAAGGTTATCTATTTTATAGGTGAATAAATTTATGTCGTTTGCATAAATATTTTCAACTGTTCCATCTAGTTTAGATGGAATTTGGACAGGTTTTCCCCCTCACCCAAGGGATCATCCCTGCCAAATTTCAGAAATAATGGATAAAAGGTCCCAGTTTAAAAGAAATATAAGGTTCATGATTTTAACGGAAAGTTTCTCTCATGTTTATCACAGTGGTACAAGGTGGGTTTGTGATACCAATTGGACAGTAGAAATGTCAATTATGTACTAGGGGTGTGCACTTTGTTTTCATTATATTGATAATCCCAGGCAGTCGAATGGCACCCTGTGATTGCTCAATACCTCCTGCCTCCCAGAACCCAATCATGGGGGCTCTGGGGAGGTCATTGCAACCATTTATGTTGCATGGCCAGGCTGTTTTACTCTTGTTCTTTGTTAGCTCTTGCTGTGACAGGTTGCATTTACAGAACTCTGGTGCTTGCACTAAAAAATTTTCCCAGCCCTCAGTGTTATACCTTACCTTATACTCTTTATTTTACTCTTTTCCTTCCCCGTCTGTCTCCCCCTGTACGTACGTACACACACACACAAACTTACACACATACACAGCTATAGATATGGTAGATGGATATAGATTACAGGTATAGATAATATAAATAGAGATTAGATAGATATACCCTAACATTTTTTTCCTTTCCTCTTCCTGTCTGTCTCCTGTCCATATACTATACAGATATATTCATTTTAGAAATATTAGATATAGATATATTAGTTGTTGATAGACTAGATTAGATATATAGATATTAGTATATACTAGGTTTTTTATTATATATATATATATATATATATATATATATATTAGCATTATAGGATAGGAATAGGATAGATTGATACTTAGACAGAACACACAGCAGACAGAAGTTTTTTGAGATACTTAGATAGGAATATATTGCATATAGTATAGGTTATTAGGTGTAGGTTTAGGTTAGAAATACATATTAGTCATTTTCATATTGGCCCTTTTTACACAGACGTTCTAACACCCATAAAATGGGTGTTACACTTTATTATACATGCTGCAGGGCACCACTGCAGCCAATCACCATGGGCCCTGTGCACACATGATGCCTCCACCCAGTTCCTCTGGGTGGAGATGGGTGTTGGCTGGTGGGTTGGGAACATTTCCCTGGGTGGAGATGGGTGGGGGCATCTGTGTAAACACCACTTTTGGTGGGTGTTAGTGAGTGTTTGCTCCCGGCCATCACCCATCTCCACACACACACACCCACGGAGCAACCGACTGTGGCTCCGTGCTTTCTTTTCGCTGTTTTTAAGCAAGCAAGGTGATTGGGGGAGGGGCTGTCCATGGCTACTGAGTGGCACTTCCACAGAGTACTCACTCACGTGGAACGTGTGGGGAGTGATTCAACCAAGTGGCTCCCACGCACTTCCCTGCCATAGATCATCGGAGAGGGGGAAGCACTCTGGGCTGGCTGTTGTAAGTGACTTGTCCCCAGCGTGAATACTAGGGAACTTGGGCTCCCCAGAGCTTCTGACCAGTTCTTGTGACTTACAAAGGTCACTTCCCCCACCCACTGTGCCCTGAAGGGCATCCCTGTTATCTGACATGTCTGGCTGCCACCGTTCATGTGGGCAGGGGCTTTATGGCCACCTGTTGCCACAGCTATATCGCTTGCCCCACATGGAGCACACCGGATTTTCCAGCAGTGCTCCATGTGTGGCCATGAATTGGTGCTCTGTGGCTCATGGGAGTGTACATCCAGCTGCTCCACCTTCAGATGGGCAGTGGGCTCTGCAGCTTCAGGATGGCAATACGGGAAACCATCTTATCTAAAAAGACCCAGTCTCTACTGGCTTCCTATAGCTTTCTAGGCACAATTCAACATGCTGGTTTTGACCTTTAAAGCCCTAAATGGCCTGGGCCCCACATATCTAAAAAAACGCCTTTCCTTCCACGCTCCACTGTGACCTCTGAGGATGGCCAGGAATGCTCTCTAGTGGATACCACTTGCCAGTCTTGTCCACACAACAAGGGCAGCAAAGAGGCATTCTTGGTTGCTGCCCTAAGTGTTATGGAACTACTTTCCTCAAGAGGCCCGTCAGAGCCTGGTGGTATAAAACTTTTTTTGGCAAAGCATTTGCCAAATGGGAATCGGGATTGGAATGGGTAGGTTTCTGAGGTGAAGATGGAAATTTTAAAGGGGATTTTACTGTATTTATATCATATGTAGTCTGTTTTTATTACTGCAAGTCACCCTGACCATTCAGGGAAAAGAAAGAAAGAAAGAAAGAAAGAAAGAAAGAAAGAAAGAAAGAAATCCCCATTGAAAAATTGCATATTGTGTGCATTCGGGTAAAGTATTTTTACAAGTGTCCAGATTATACATATTAGGTAGCCATGTTGTGGAAACAGTTTTCTTTCTTCATCCAACTAACTTGGATGAAGTTCAATGAACATGTCCTTTGTTATATCAGGTTTCCCATACCTTTTTCTCCAAGGGATGTGCTATGTAGCTGAAAGAAAACTATTATGTTGGACAGAAAGATGTATGTGTGTTATTTTTAAAAGTAGGAATATAACTGAAGACAAGAGTAAAAACAAACAAACAAAAAACACACTAGAATAAAATTAAAAAACAACAAAAATGAAACCCCTCCAGAATCTGATCCAAATCCAAATGTAATAAATGGAAATATCTTCACCGATTTCAATAAGCTTTAGATTAATCCCTTAGTTTCCAGGCATCAAATTGTATATCTTTACTGTAAGTAAATGCTGTGTTACGGTGTTAGACCATGAGTTGCAAGGGAATGTTTCAGTGGCTTGGAGATTTGCTAAAAGGCTGCTGAGGAATTTCCAAATGCTACCCCATAGTTGTTGCAGAACTTATGGTATAAGGATTTTTTGTGATTTCTAAAAATATGGTCTCCTTGTAGGTTCGTGAACATAACTGAAACTTTTGTTTATTGAGTGCTTTGCAAATGTTTTAGAGGGGGCTTCTTAATGTACTGTTGCCATTGAAGCACCAATTCACCCTTAGGATTTATTGGGGTTTGGAGGTTGATGGAGAACATAATTAAGCTGTCCTATAAACTGGACAACAGAGGTACTACTAGGAAGGAAGGAAGATGTTATTTCAGACTAAGATGATAATGAACATACAATAAGTTCTTAAAAATGGATGACACATTTGCTGTGAAGAAGCTAAACAGTAAGTAAATTAAAAGTGATGCTCCATGGCAGGTTTACTTTAAAAAAACAAACATCAGCCAAAATTTGTTGTTTTATTGGTACTTTTTATTTTCTTCCTAGCAACACAAAATAATGTGAGGTAATGTATTGTGATTCCATATTTGGGTAGTTTTATCCTGATTGCTGCGTGCAAATTACAATTACTGGGAGGCACAAAGCTTGTATTCCTTTTAAAGTCCGCACAATAGGGTATTCATTGGATTTAGATGATACAGATATCTTGTGCCTAAAGCTGAAATGGGTACCTAATTTAGCACCTGTGGATGGGCATGGTTCTCAAAATAATCTAATAAGACCCTGATGGGAACATAACCGGTCTCCAGCAGTAGAAAGATCTGCGGGGTTCCACGGGGGACTCCCAGAATGGCCCTCAGAAAGCCATTCTGGAGTGTTTCCAGCTGTTCCAACTACTCCAGACCCCATACAGGGAAGGCATATAAAAGCTGAGTGTCCAGTCCACCTTAGCGCGAAATAGCTGGAGCGCCAGTAATATCAACTTACCCCCTTTACCAAAGTAGAACCCCCGAATGGCACACACCGACTGCTTGGCTTGGCTCTTGGCCAAGGACCAATGGGCCCACCAAGAGGGGATGTTGGAAAAAGTAACTTCCAGGTATTTAAAGCTGGCAACCTGGGCGATCGGATGACCGTCGATCTGCTGCTTATGAAGCTCCCCATGGTTCCTACGGCTGACAATAGCTTAGTTTTCTCGTAGTTGATGGTAAGACCCTCATTGAAACAATAGTCCCTGGCCCGCTGCATCGCATGGCGCAGATCCACCAGAGACCGCAAGATAAGGACAGTGTCATCCACATAAAGAGGCAATGCGCCTGCCGCCAATCTGAGGGGGATGAGAATCTACTCCAGACAAAAAAGCAGGAAAATCATTCAGGAAGATGTTGAACAGTGCGGGAGCCAAAAGGCATCCCTGCCTTACTCCCCAGTCCACCTTCACCTTCTGTGACAATGCACCCTCCCTGGTGAACGTAACCTGCAAGGTGTTATTTTCGTGGAGCCTTATCAACAAAAGGAGTAGCCTTGGCTCTATCTGGAGGAGCTTCAGCTTTGCCCACACCCGGTTCCTACAGATAGAGTCAAACGCCATCCTTAGGTCGATAAATATACCTTCAGGCCCTGACCAAGAGTTTTATCTATCAGGCAAGCATGGACCAAAACATGGTCTACCGTAGAATGGGCTTCTGGAATCCGGCCTGCTCTGGCATAATTGTTTTATTGACGTCCAGCCAACCCTGAAGCCTGGTCAGCAGCAATCTTGAGTAAAGTTTCCCCAAGATGCTGAGCAGGCTTAATGGGCGATAGTTCCCTGGGGCCCATGGGTCTCCTTTTTTAAAAATAAGGGCCATGATACTGTTGGACCATGATTTGGGAATCCTGCCCATGGCATTTATATGTGTAAAGACTGGTGCTAGCAACCTGACCCACCAGTCTGGGGCTTCTTTCAAGAGTTCCACAGTTATTAAGCCAGATCCGGGGGCCTTCCCAGTTTTAAGATGGAGAATCAATTCCTTAATCTCCTCCTCCGAAACCGGAGGCCAACGAGGGAATGAATCAAATTCCGCAATCAGGGGGCTGGGGAAAGATAAGGCAGACTCCAAAAAGATGTCCCCATAAAACCTCTCTCACACTGCCGGGGATATTACCACGGGGGCTTTGCTATCATCCCCCAATCTTGCCTGGTGGATAAGGCCCCAAAATTGTTTAGAGTCCCCGCTTCCTGCTGCCTTTTTCAGCCGTACCCATTGCTGTTTCTGAAAGTGTAAACGTTTTGAGAAAATCAGGCGGCGATATTGGGACCGGGTTTCCAAAAAGGCCCTTTTGCCAGTGTCCGATGGATGTTTCTTCAGATGTTTCACTGTTTGCCTCAAAAGTAAACGTTGAGAATGACATGCATTGTCAAACCAACCCGGAAGTCCCCTGAAGCGGGGCAAAAAGGAATCCCCATTAGAAAGGAGTGGTTTAAGCAGGGCTAGGACTAGCTCAAGGCCTTCCTGGGCATTCAAGACCCCAGAGCTAATTTGATAACATATATACTCCATGCCAGGCTCTTGTAATAAGTTTAATAAGGCCAAAAAGTACTGTGCAAAACGGTCATACCAACAGATTCACCTATATTCTAACACTACCCCTGGGGGGAGTCGCAACCCCACCTCCTGGGGGGGAATCCTCTGGTTCCGGAGACCTCCACAAGTTAGTTGTAGGGTAAAGTGGGGTGTCTCGCACTAGGGAGTACAACAAGGCTCTGAGGATTTGGCAGGAAAGAAGATGAGGCCAGAAAATAATCAATAGTGCTGGAGCCCCAGTGTGAATGGAAGCTGTAACAACCATCACTATCACCCTACAACCTGCCGTTCAATACTACTAGCTCCAAATCTTCCACTAACAGTTTCAAATCCCCAGTGTTCACATTAACCACTTTGTCTTGGGCCTTTCAGGAGGGAAGCAGAAAGGGACACAAAGAACTCCCCCCATTATCAGGGCCCTGCCATTCACCCACTCTTGAATTAAAGTCCCCTCTCAAGACCAGGGGGGCCCTGGGGAACATCAACCATGCAGTTTGAACTCCATAAATAATTCCTCCCCAGATCTCTTTACAAAAGAAACTGGAAGATGATGGGGGAATATAAACATTGCCAATCAGATTCAACAGCTAAGGAGAACGTACAATAATAGAGTGAAAAGTAAGACTTTGCATCCTGTTGACGAGCCCTCCAACCCGAAATGTTCCAGGAGGCAATTTTGAAAGCAAAATGCTGTGGTTGTCATAAGGAAGCCTCCACATAGTGAGAGGAAGAGGTCTGACCTACTACAACATCCGGATCCTGGGTCCTAACCACAGGGTAGGCACCGGGAGATGAAAAAGGCAATAGATTGAAAGGATTGTCTTCTTGTGGCAGGCTTCCGGAGAATGTTGGAAGCGGAGTTGACTGAACTAGATCCTCTGGCCTACCCGGGGCTCTCCGACTAGCCCCAAGATCAACTCCCGGGAGGGGATCGAGGCACACCCCCTCCCTGGAATAGGGACCAGGGGCAAGAGAGAGCCCCGGTTCCTGAGAAGAGGCTTTATGGAATTGTCCAGGAGAGACTTCTCCTTCTTCCCTCATGAGAGAGTTGTCATATGCTACTCTCCGAGGCGGGGGGATTGGTTGTTTATAAATCAAGGGAGAAGAATTCCCAGCTTGAATTGAGGAACTGGGTCTCTTCGGCTGTTTAAAGAGGGCACTAGCCTCAATAGGAAAGGCGCTAGACCTCAATTTAATTAGTTGAGAACATAAGGAGTTCAGTTTCGTCAACATACTGGACTCTAGAGAGTCAGGACTGCCTTGCCTTGGGGGACCACCATACTTCCTAGAGGGCTGATTAAACTCCCGGGGGTGCTGAACAGAAGCCTGAGGCTCGACCATTTTGATTTCCATGCCTACCCCTCCCGCCGAGGCAGCTAGGTTCACAAGATTCTTCCTTGTTTGATGCCGAGAGTATTGGATTGAAAGATCACCCACCGAGGAGGTCAGGTTTACCTCTTTCTCACATACCTCCAGATTTAATAAATTGGGAGGCCCCACATTGAGAGGGGGGAGCAATTTTAAGGTATCCTGAGGAGCCCTCCCACCCAATGGAATGATATTACCTACACTGGATTGAAATACTTTGGAAATAAATACTGATCTCTCCTCCAAAGAATGCCTAGCAGCCCAAATGGCTGCTATGATCTCCAGGGAAGAGAACATAACATTTACCACCTGTCTGTCCCGGGACATCAATAACTGGTCCATAGACTTAATGTCATGTCTAGTAATTGGGAGATGCCTCATAACTGGGAAGTTTAACAGCAATCTAAGATGTTCTGCGGCATCCAAAACAGTATTCCACAAGACTTTCATATAATGGCAAGATTGTAAAAATTAAATTAAACGGA
This sequence comes from Sphenodon punctatus, assembly GCA_003113815.1. Classification (NCBI taxonomy): domain Eukaryota; kingdom Metazoa; phylum Chordata; class Lepidosauria; order Sphenodontia; family Sphenodontidae; genus Sphenodon; species Sphenodon punctatus. The sequence continues at coordinate 36,718 of QEPC01012497.1, read as the reverse complement.
AGGGGACTATAAGAAACTGCTTGATCAGTAAAGGGCATAGATAGAGGGGCTGGCGGGGGGCTAGTCAAATTTGATCCTAGCTGCGGAATTCGGGAGGTGCCCTCTGCAGGTGGCACCTCAGGAAAAGTTGCTAAATTTTCAGAGGACACAACCCTAAGCGTGGGTCGGGGACAAGGCCCCAGACCCACTTCCTGTGGTTGAGAAAGTGGGGGTGAGGGTTTGATTCCCAGGTGACCCCTACCCGAGAGGACCATAAGGTTCAACTTCTCATGAATTTGTTGCACCTGGGAACACATAAACCGGATGGACTCAGCAGTCACTATAACGTGATTAGAAAGAAACTCAGTCAAAAAATCATTTTCCTGCAATACACAGGTTCTGGGCAGCCCTTGGGGTGACAGGGCACTCCCTACCCGAGGATAGGGGTAGAGTGGCGTGAGGAGGAGATAGACTTGCCCAATGTCACATGGGAAATCGTTCAGCAAAAGGATGTCTCGGAAGTTAAATCCGAGGGTGCAGGAACATGGATGGCAGCCTGTGAAGGACCTGGAGTCTTAGAAGAAAAAAAAGACTCCAAACGCCATTGCTTCAGTTGCTTATGTGCTGACGGAGAACCGGCGGAGGACTCGGAGCATGACCTCTTGTTGGTAGCCATGATAAAAAGCGTCCGACAGATGTACACAGGGAAACAAAAGGACGGTTACTCCTAGCGCTCCGGCCTGCGCCTAAGGCCGTGCACACAAGGGCACACCCTTGTGCGCACAGCCCTTAGGCGTGCTGTCTGGCGTGCACCTCCAGCACCACCTCCATCAAGCCGCTCTTTAAATCCCCAGCACTGTTGGTGGCTCTGCCCTCGCGCTGCCTCCAGTTTCACTAGCTGCAATAGGCACAGGTTGTACTTGCTAAAACATCATGTGATATCATTTGACACAATGTTGGCCACGTGTTCAGCTGGAACACACAAATTGTCCTTGTGATGCAATGATGTTCACATCACGCGTTCAATGGATGTTCAATGGGTGGCCAAACTGATATTGGGATTGTTATGGTGCCTACACACAACGGCCAAACCACATACTTAGGGGTTTTGACACTTGATTTTTGGTATAACTAAAGATGCCCAAGTGATTACCAAATATGCCATTCATATGCTGTGCAGGTGGTACAGCAAAGAAGCAACCCCCACTGGGAGAAAGTTATGCAGATGTTTTTGCCCTCATTGGGGCCCACCTTCTGAAGTCTACATGAGAGAAGATATGGAGGAAGAAGTATGTGTATCTCTTTTCATTGCTATTTTCATAGGGCTGAAATGAAGTCTTTGGAAAACTTCAGAATTTGAAGAAAATTAAGGTATTTGGTTCAGAAAGGCAGAATTTTGAAGTTCCAAGGACCAAGGTCTTTATTCGGAAAACTTCAAAAAGCTTCAGAAACCGCTGCCGGCGTGGAGGGCTGGTGGACAGTTCAGCTTCTTCTGGAAATGAAACTTAGTGCCATATTTGGTAGGAGGGATATATGGGAGGGGACAGCTGAGTGATGGTAAGCCAGATGGCAAGTTTTGATTGACTGGCCAAGTCAGATGGTCAGCTTTTGATTTGGCTGGCAAAGCAAAATAAAAGTGTCTGCCCTACAGCCATTTTGTCCATTCTCTTTGGTGAATTTGGCTGTGCTGCATGCTACAGTGCTGCTGGCTCTGTACGTAATCAGCTGGGGTGGGGAGAGGGGTGCCTGGCCTGCCCTGGTTTTGTAGCCAGAAAAACTCAGCCTGAAAATTAATGGATAAAGTAGGCCCATTTCAGCCCTTGAATTGCTAAAAGACCGGTCAGTTGAAGTCTTGACACCCCCCACCCCCTTTCTGTGTTGAAAGATTTTATTAAACATGTTCTTTCTTATCTGTTTGTTGGCCATACACCCAGACATTTTGAAAGAACACCATGTCTTGTTGGTTCCTATGTTAAATTCTGTCAATGCTTTTGAACTATTTACTTTTAACATATATAGGTGGGTTCTTTGACCCCAATCAGTTCATGTTTTGATATGTGGGCAATGGTATGGCAAAAGAATCCATAGCCTTTAAAACAAGTGACATCTTCTAGCTATGTTGTTTGCTGTGTTTACTGAAAGCAACCTGGATCAGCTGGATAGGGATGTGTGAACGCGGTTCGGAAGTTTGGAGTTCGGGCCAAACTTGGCCTGTTTGGATGGCTGAACCGAATGGCCAAACTGAACGCTCAAATGGCCAAACAGTTCGAAAAAGTTTGGGTGAGTTCGGGGGTGGGAAAAACGTGACTGGAAGGCGGGAAAAATGTGACTGGAAGTGGGAGGCAGCTGAGGAGCAGACTTCCTGGCGCCAGGGGTGGAGACCAGGGGTGGTTTCAGGGTCAAATGATACTGATACCGAAAAAAATAATCTAATTTGGTTTCAGATTCAGTATCGATAGCGCTATTTTTGGCTGTTCGATCAAGTTCGGCCGAGCCGAACTCCGCCGAACAGAACAGCCGAACCCAAACTGCGTTCTGTTCACCTATCCCTAGTATTTAGTCATAATTATTGTCTTTTGTGACTTTTTGGTGAGGCAACTTAAGCTTTCCTATGGAGATCCCTGACCCCATGGTGGAGCTAATTCCTGGCAACGTTGTCTTTAGGCGAGGGAATAGGGAACCCTGGGTGGTGCTATAACTGTAGGAGCTTGGATTTTTAGGATTTTTGGAATTTTAGGATGTTTGGATTTTTGGAGTCCCATCTCTGATTTTTTGATGACACAAAAGCAAATTTAAAGCAATTTAATTGTAACAACCCCAAGGACAGGTTATCTGAGTGGATATTTTTGTGGGTATCACCTTAAGGATATACGGGTGCCCCATGGGTATTTCAGATGGATAGTACAGGTAACACCCAAAGGATATATGGGTGCCCCATAGGTTATTTGAGTGGATATTTTTGCAGATAACATCCTAAGGATATATGGTGCCTTGTGGGTATTTCAGCTGGATTGTGCAGGCAAAACCCTAAGGATATATGGGCACCCTGTGGATTAGTTAAATTGATATTTTATGCAGGCAACACTCTAAGGACATATGGGTACCCCATGAGAAACTTTAATTTGAATTTTTGTGGAAGTTTTGGAATAAATTGGAATATTTTTGGATTTTATGATTTGGGGGTTTGTGGAATTTGGGAGTTTTAAATTTCAGAATTTGGGGTTTTTTATTTTTGGATTATGGACTTTGGGAGTTTTGAATTTCAGGATATTTAATTTTAGAATTTTGAGTTTGTGATTTTTAATTTTGTTTAGAGTCACAAAGGCTATGAGAGCACACACAAGTCTCCTGACAGGTCAGGGTCACAACCTGCTTTTGTCTGTCAGTTTTACCACAGCATATATTAAACATGAACCCCACTAGTCTTGGGTCTGAGACTGGTGGTTAGGTGGGGGTTAACAAAACCCCACTGGAAACTCCAGGAGCCTCAGGAATTATTCAGGAGCCCTGGTGTATTGGTCAAAGCAAAGTCAGTCTTTCAGACTTTTTTTCCTTTTGTGCAGGCATTCTGGGACAAAATAAAACCAACTGCTGCATGGGTTTTCTGGACTTCTGCTGAAGGGCTCGCAGGGGAAGTTGCAGAGGTGTTTGCTCTGGGATTCAAAAAACAAGTGCTGGCAGAAAAGTTGGAGGAGTACCAAGCACAGCAGTGTGATGTGGTTGGGAGTTGTATTGTTGGAAGAATTAGCTATACACAGGTTGCAGGAAGTACAAGCAGGAATGGGTGTAGTGTTGGGTTCCAATCAGGCACAAAAGGAGGAAGAATATATTGAATTAAGGGCACCTGAATGGATTCCAACTGATCCTAATGATCTCTGGGTTCAACAATTTCCCAAAGTTTGGATTAAACATAAATTAGAATGTGGAGAGATAGAGGCAGAAGTATTGATTCAAGGACTCAAAACCACTGAAACAGTACCTATACACGAAGGCTGCTGAGGAAAGTATGCAGAAGATGTCCCCTCCGCGATTAAAGCGGCGGGGGTTTGGCGGCGCCCCCTTTCCTCCCTCTGGCCAAGGGAGGCGAGGAAGGAGCGGCCGCGGCAGGGAAGCGGGAGGCAGAGCAGGCCTGGTTGCCACGGCAACCTTTTGAGGAGCGCGCCCGGGACTCTCGCGAGAGCGGAAGTCCCGGGCGCCATTTTAGAGCTCCCCGCTCAACCGCCTCACTCGGCCAGGCGGGAGCGGGGAGAAGGACGTGCATCGAGGCAGCGCCGAGTGGCAGGCCGCTTGCCTCGAAGCACGAAGGCCGACGGGTCAGGAGGGGCCAGAGTTGAGGCCCTTCAACACCGGACGCAGGGAGTCTGTCCCTGCAAGCACGGGCCGCTGTAGGAAGCGGTAAAGGGGTTGAGCGGGGGCCGGATTGCCCCCCCC
>QEPC01012497.1:10332-26123 GCA_003113815.1 Sphenodon punctatus | reverse complement strand
ACAATAGGGGAACCTCCTGTTGGGAAGGTTAACAGTTAGGGATAAGAGATTGATAGGACCCCAGTTCAAAGGGGGAAGTGGGAGGGTTACCTCTTCCCCCTTTTGGCTAAATAATAAAGAGTGCGGCCGTTCAAACCCATATACTGTGTCCTCGTCTTCTTTGGGGGGAGGGGGTGCGTCGACAAAGTAGAAGAATTGTTGGAACAGGGGGTAGTGGTGCAAAGGGAAAGTAGAAATAATGCTCCCCTTTTGCCTGTTCTTAATGCAGATGGGGAGACTTATCAAATGACTGTGTATTTTCAGGCCTTAAATGCAGTTACTCCACAAACTGCCTCAGTGGTGGCCAAATACTGAGAAGTGTTGGAGGCCATAGCAGGGGGTGCCAGTTTCTTTTCTGTTACTGATTTGGCTAATGCTTTCTTTGCAATACCACTCCACCCTGACTCATGGTACAAGTTTGTATTTATGTTCAAGGAAAGGGAATATTATTTGATTAGGACACCTCAAGGATTTCATACCTCCCCAGCCCTTTGTCATGCTCATGTGACTAGGATGTGGGATCAGTTGTCCCCAGAGACAAGAAATCATGTGATATAGTATGTAGATGATATGTTGGTGTATGGGGAAAATAAGGAAGAAGCAGACAGTATATTAAACAGGTGTTGGAAGTCATTCAGAAAACAGGGTTTAAAATAAATAGAGCCAAGGCAAAACTTGTACAACTTGAGGTAAAATATTTGGGGGTTATTATGTTTTAGGACAGGAGGGAAGAACCCCTGATAAGCAGCGGGTAGAGATACCTTTGAATACACCAGCACCTCAGGATCAACATACTTTGAGACAAATATTGGGGGTGTTTACATTTTCCAGTGAATTCACTGAGGTGTATGCAGCTAAAACTAAAGTATTCTGGGCCCTTTACAAAAAGAACAGGGAATGAAAATGGGGACCTGGGCATCACCTAGCTTTGAGACAGATCCAACAAGATTTAGCTTTAGCACCTGCCTTAGTATATCCAAAGGTGGGTCTCCCTTATTACATTCAGTTACCCACCTCAGATGACGCTATGGGAGCCACTCTGTTTCAAAAGCAAGGAGGAAAACAGTGGGAAATTGCATATGCCTCTAAAACTTTGAGTTCCCATGAGCAACCTTTTGATCCATGTGAAAAGAATGTTTGACTTTGTTATGGTCTTGGCAGCATTGGGAGTACACCATTGGTGGGGATCCAATGGTAGTACAACTGGTTTATTCCCCTCTTAAATATATAGTGTCAGGAAAAATTAAAGAAGGTCAAGTATCTAATCCATGTATTGCACAATGGACTTTGGCTCTAGCAAGTAGGAGAATTACTTTTGAAAGGCATCCAAGCATTGTTGAAGACCCTGTTTGGTCTGAGATAGGAGAACAATATCATCCACACATAGCAGAATTGAAATCGGCCTCTTCCCTACCCGGGGGGGTAGTATGAGTGATCCCTACCAGAGATACCAAATCATTAATAAACAGATTAAAGAGGAGCGGTGACAGGAAACAACCCTGCCGCACTCCCTGTTGTAACACGAAGGGCCTAGTGGTTCGACCATGTGGATCCATCCTGACCACTGCCTTGGTATCTTTATAAAGGCACATTATTAACTTCAGTAAACATGGATTTATTCTGATCCCATATAGCTTCTGCCATAGCAGTTTTCTAGATACAGAATCAAAGGCTTTTGCCAAATCAATGAAAGCTACAAACAGTTTTGACTTCCTTATTTGAGCATACTTATCGATAAGGTGTGCGAGGATAAAGCAGTTATCTAAAGTTGACCTCCCTGAATGGAAACCTGCCTGCTCATGGGCCAATAAGGAATGCGACTGAACCCACTCCTTCAGCGAGGTCAAGAGCATGCGAGCATACATTTTACTTAGCACAGGCAAAAGACTGATAGGCCTATAGCAGTCAGGGTCCCCAGGATTACCCTTTTTAAAAATTGGTATAATAACCGCCAATGTCCAGGCACTCAGAATAGATTGAGTTACATTAACAGCTGTGAAGAATTTACCCAGGACAGGAACCCACCATCCCAGATTGTCCTTAAACAATTCTGGGGGTACCCATCTACACCTGAGGCTTTGCCTGGTTGCAGTTTAGTAATAGACTCATAGATATCCCTTTCTCTAGCTACCAAAGGGAACAAAGCAAATTGCTCATCTGATGTCAGATCTGAAGATGAAACTACAGATGAGGGGAAATCCCACTGAGCTATTTCCGAGCAGGAATCTTGATAGAGCTCTGTATGGAAGGAAGTCCAACATTCATCCTGAATTTGCATACCCCGCTGCGCTCTACTCCCCTGGAACCAAAGATTAAGTAGCTTCCAAAACTTAACTGAGTCCTGGATTTTAGCCGCAAGCAACCTGCAATTCAGCCCACAATTGGACTGATTTGTAGAGCTTCTTACTTCTTAGAAGACTATAATATTCTTTCCTTTTAACAATATATGATCTCCAATCATCCCTCAAATGATCTCCAAATCATCCCTATTCCAAGCTCTCCTAGTCCTAGCGAGAGCTCTCTTAGCAGCTTTACATTCATGGTCATACCAACTATGTTTATCAGCTCACCCTTTATGAGCCAGGTGTGACACAGACCTCCTAGAGATATAAAGCAGGAGATATTCTCTGATATATCCCAAAGGGTACAGGCTTCTTCGTAATCATCTGTTTGTCATGTATTTCCTATTATAAGCATATATTTTTGGCCATCTGTGTTCAAAATGTATTAATTTTGAGTTTTTATATGTTAACTTTCTGTTTCAATGTATTGGAATTGTGTTTTGAAGTATTGATTTCTAAAATCAACTTCTGTGATTAGCTTGGTTCAAGCTGAGGCCCCCTTAGCTACATTCCAAGGTTTTTTCCAAACTTCCCAAATGAACTTTCACCATATCCAAGGAAACAGTCAAATGGCTAGGCCATAAAGAGGCCCCTCTAGCCAGCCTAGGTCTCTGACTAGGCTTTCTCAGCCTACGGGTCTGGAATCTTATCTCTAAGTGTCTAAATGACAGATAGTACTATTCATAAGATATCTCCAAGACTGAGAGGAGTCTTTTTGTTAGTTTTTTCTAGCTAACATATCTATTTAATTAATGGATGAAATAATATTTAAGTTCTGGTTAGTCTTTCTCTAATCTGACAATCATCTTTGATAAAAATATAAGGTTTCTATTCAGTTCAAACCTTGAAGGAAGCCTAATACTGATTGGTTTCTTTAAGAGAACCAATTAGAATCCAGTGTATCTCCTTACTGACTGATGTGTAGCTGATGTCAGCATGACACTCCTCAGGAAATGTGAAGCTTCCTAGCAGGCAACTTTAAAAAGAGAGACACAGCCAAACTTTCTTCAGAGTGAAAATCCAAACACCATTGGATTTCTTTCTCATCATGGCAGACCAAGGGAAGAATCTGGGAAATATGTAACGTATGATTGTTGATATCTTTGAGCCAATTAATTGTGCATATGTTAAGCTTTTACAAGCTTTTTCTTAAAATAGAAATGTTTTAAGATCATGTAACTTTGATTGGCTATCCATACCGTTCTATGTAAGCTACTGATATTCTCTATTTATATTTAATTAAACTATGCATATATTTTTATATCCTAAAAGTCTCATGTCTCTTTATTCATAAATGTATTGTCATTTTACAATACTTTTTTTGCTAGTCGGATATCAAAGTGAAGTGTAAATTCATTTCATACAATTTGGAAAAAGTGCAGCCCAATTTAGTATGATTAGTTCAGCTAAGCCACAAAGCTCACTTTCCATTTGTAATAAATGAGATCTCGCAAGACATGACATGTTGTTATAAGAGACTCCCACATAGCCAGGAGATCAGAGGAATAGAGTATCTGTGACACTTTAACTGAGATAGAGGGGAACCATTTGACTGGAAGTTGAATCAAAAGAGGGGCCATAACATCCGAATAGTCTTGGCCCTCTTGGTGACCAGCAGTTTCTAACTCTAACTGTATGGGATAGTGCTCCCCTCTGGTCTTATCACCACCCTAAAATCTCTAATGCTGGAGAAGAGATTATAATGTAGTCAATAACATTAGCCCCCAATATAGAGTCATACATAAATTGCCCCAGGAAGTCCAAAGAGAATCTGCCATTAACTATCAAGAGGCCATGGTCCGATACAAGCTGTATCAGCTTCTTTCCGTGAGCATTAACGACTGTGTCCAAAGATCCTTAGGAGGAAATATTTAAATAAGAATGCAGCTGAGGGTCAATAATATCCAATGATTGATTACCTATTCTATCATTATGATCACCCATAATAATCACCCCATTGCTGGGATGCTCTTGTGAAAGATGATCCAGCAAATTAATGAACTGCTCCCCAAAAAAGGGTGGATAAAAGGGGGAGTTTTCAGGGCGGACATAGACATTAATAACCAAAAATTAACCTATTCCCTTACATTTGATCTGAACGACCATACAGCACCTTAGATTGACAAGAATTTGTTTGGCAGTTGCCTGTATTCTATTGGAGACAAGTGTTAGTAGTCCTCCTGACATACGCCCCTTCCTCCCCTCCTTCATTCCAGGCACATCAAATGTCTGGAATCGCTCAAAATAAAGTAAGTCTGCTTCTCCCTTGGAAAGCCATGTTTCCTGGAGACATACTAGATGAGATCTAGCCACAAAATCAAACCAATCTCTGTCTAATAACTTAGTTCTGAGACCCTCAATATTCCATGAAAGACAAAGAATGGAAGAGGTCTGAAATCATCATGAGAGTACCGGTCTAAATCCTTTAGGAGGGGTATGTGCCTCCTCCAACTCAGCCTGGCTAATTTGAGCTGGGACAGCACCAATTGGGACTGAGTGCAGCAAAGAAGCCCCCATCTCTTTAGAATCAGGGCCGAAAGGAATAACTACTTGAGATGAACTGGGGGTCATTACATCTCCCTGAGCATCAGAAATAGATACGGTTACTTTGTACTCTCTATACTAGATTGCTATAGAAAATTGCTGGATACAATAAAGATACATACATACATACATACATACATACTTTTGAAAGACTACGAAAACCAGGACCTAGTCCTTATAGGTTAGTTATAAAAGGAAATGAACATGAGTGTCCTCTTCTGAAGTATAGAGTTCTAGATTGGCCTGTAACAGAAGGGAAGTCTTTACACCAAGCTACCCCCAATAGTGCTATATGGTTTGTAGCTGGATCCTCTACTATGTACAAGGCAAACCCTATTTGTGTATGCAGCTAATAGTATTCAGGATGAGCAAATACTACAACACGCTGTGATTCCACACTCGGCTCAATTGGCAGAGGCTGAGGCAGTGGTATTGGAATATGAATATCCAGCCAAACCAGTGGAACTGTTCATGGATTCCCAGTGGGTAGTGCAAGCTTTGGTTATGTGACTACTTATCTGGAAATCTAGAGATTTCTGCACTTATGATAGGAAACCATTGGCCCATTGACAGGTATGGGAACGGATTAATTCCCCAATACAACAACGCCAGGCTCCCACCAAAATAATACATGTCCGAGCTGGAATAAGCAGGTAGATGGATTAGCGAAAGAAGCAGCAAGAACAAAAAAAAGCAAAAGGTCAGGAGGCAAAAGTAACAACTAGGGCTTGAGTGAAGGAAAAACAGGAGGAAGCAGAGCATATTTATTTGCATGGGAAAGGATACAGATAGATTACATTGGGCCACTCCCAGTTACAGCTAGAGGGAATAAATACTGCTTAGTGATGGTGGATCCCTTCTCCAAGTGGATTGAGGTCATACCCACTAAAAATAACACAGCTGCCACTACAGCCTGAGCATTGTACAATGCCCGTCTATATGCCAATGTTGGAAGATGGGGGTTATGTTACCCTTTAACATGCTGTGCAGTTTTTTGTTGTTTTAAAAAAAAAAAATAAAAAAAAATTGGGTGCCACATTGCTGCCTGCTGCTTGATTGGCAATTGGCAACATTAGGAGGTATCTCTCTGCCTGGCTCCACTTCCAAGGTTTGCTCTGTCTGTTCAAGTTACCAGTTCCACAATACCATGCCAAGGAAGAAGGTTACCCTGGAGGTGGAGGGGTGTGAATGTCTGGTTTCTTAATTTTGTGGCTGCTGCTGGGGCCTGTGCTTGCTGGCTTTTTTTGGTGGAATTTATTTCTCCATGCAGCTGCAGACTTTTTTGCAGGGTTGTGTGTGTTTTTAGGCTGTGGCATGGCACACAGCAGAGTCTAATTCATTCATTGTAAATTATAATTTCTACTGTTGTGCCAGCTGCTTGGCACCAGAGTCAGACTAGGATCTCTCTGCCTGACTTCACTTCCCAAGTTTGCTTGGTCGGTTCCAATTACCATTTCCACAGTGCCATGCCAAGGAAGATAGTGCCCCCGGGTGTGTGTGTGTGTGTGTGTGTGTGTGTGTGTGTGTGTGTGTGTGTGAGAATGTCTGGTTTCTTAATTTTGTGATTGCTTCTGGGACCTGGGCTTGCTGGCTCTTTTGGTGGGATTTATTTCTCTATGCAGTTGCACACTGTTTTTCATGGGTTGTTGTATTCTTCTTGAGTGAATGTCCCTGTCAGCTCCGCCGCCACCCAGACATGGTCCTGACTTCGCCGGGGCACTGCTCAGCAGCTGCCAGGGCGGTCCTTAGTCGTGGGTGCCCCGCCCCCCTCAGGGACGTGGACGCCAGGAAGCATGACGGGAACAGCACCCTCCGAGCCCAGGCTCCGATGTGTGGCCACACCCCTGATGTTGAGGCTCAATGTAGGATTTCCCCCGCCCCTGCCCCGGCACTCAGAGCAGCTGAGAGCATGCACGGGGGTGCAGCTTCAGGCATAAAAGCCAGTGCCGTGGAGACAGCAGCGCTGGTGATTACAGACAGACAGGCCCTCCGCTTGGATCATGTGTCGTGAATTGTTGCCTGACTTGTGAGCCTTAGACTTGGATGCTTGGACCTTCTTCCATTTCATCCCAAACGCCCTGTGAGTGAGTGTGTGTGGAGAGTGTATGGTGAGTGTGTGTGTCCCCTGGTTCCCCTCTCCTCTCCCGTCCTGGACCATCCCTGCCTCACCTTTTGGTGTACCCTTCTCTCCCCACTCCTCTCTGGGATCCTTCACCCCCTCCCTTTCCCTTCACTAGTCCTCATGCTTGTTCCACCCATCAGCCGACCCTTGAGAGTGTGGAGAAGGAATAGTAGGGGCAGACCTTGGTTTTCCTGTAGTCCCGCATCCTATGATGATAGGGGTCTGGTTTCTTTAATTAGAGGTAATGGCCCAATCACTATCCTGATGGGCTTCTTCCTTGCAGGGCACGTGCCCCTCCACAGGATAAGCCTCAGTAACGTGTGGAGCTGTGTGAACGTTTCCATATATACCTACCCCGGTGACAGTCCCTTGCTAACCTGCATGTTTGTGCACTGCTTGGCTGGCAGTACTCACTGCTGATGGTGGGTCATGCTGTGGACACATTACTGTTGGGTTTTTTAAATTTTTATTTCTGCATGCAGTTGCCCTTTTTTGGGGTTGTCTTCTGGAGCAATTGTCCCACTCCTGCTAGCCTGCTTTTCTGGCTAGTGCTTTTCTGGGTAGTGCTTTGGCTGTGGGTTCAAGAACTTTGCAAGAACTTCCCAAAGTTTCTAAAGTTTTCTGAGCTCTGGAATTCTGAATCTGAATTCTGAAACTTGGGAAACCGTGTCGAAGGGCCACTGAGTACTCGGGCTGACTATTCGGAGCTTTGGTATTTGGCCAGAGTACTTGGAAGTACTTTTCAGTACAGCCCTTCTATTTAGTGATCCCATACCTGACCACAATGATACAGGTGACATAAGGGTGACAGGAAGGAGAAGGAGATGTTTAGACAACCGAAAGCAGAATGTAATTGGTCTAATTTCATGGCAGCCTACTCAATTTACTTGGGAGTAATGATTCAGGCTTTCCCTGACAAGGTTGAAGATCTGGTGAAGTACCAGGACATAATCAGATGAGCATACGACACCAGTAAACCAGGGGCATGGCTTTTAATGATGAGGCTTTCTGCCACAGGGCAACTATAACCCCTGGGCTAAGGTGGGATATCCAAGTGCACAAGCTATTGCTGGAATGCATGAATGATGCACCCAGGGCTAATACTGGTGATGTGTTGACAAAAGGGGGCAGTGGCCCCCGCAAATGACCTATACAACAATGATGGGCATAGGGAGAATACAGGGGTAGGACTGTGTTGGGAGTACAATTGCACAGGGAAGTGCTCCTGCTCTTCGTGTCAGTTTTGTCACTCCAGCTCGCTTTGCAGGGACCCCCACATGGCATCCACTTGTGCAAAACTCAAGCATTTCAACAAATTTAAGCAGGGGTCTGCATCCTTTGGTACACCAAGGTAGTGGGGGAGGAAAGGGCTCCAACCCCAGTCAAGCCTAAGGCACTGTAAGTGGTGCTGGAAGTCTCTCTTCTCACCTTGGAGAAGAGACGACAGAGGGGATATGATAGAAGTTTATAAAATCATGAGTGGTGTGGAACTTGTAAATAGGAAGTGGTTATTTACTCTCTCTAAGAGTACTAGAACTAGGGGTGTGTGTGTAGGTCTTGTGACGGCCCCTGGTGGCAGCAGGATGGACGGGTGGTTGGGGGTGGTGGATCAGAGGGTAGTTTGTGGGGGCTCTGGTGAGGGGCTGTTGGGTGAACAGCCGGGTTTAGGGGGCCAGGATTGGGTGGAGGGGGGGAGGCACGGCTATGGGGTGGTTCTTGGGCATGGACGATATGATCCACGAGGTTGGATGGCTCATGCCCCTAGGGGACCTAGGTGCCTGCGGGAGGTGTGGTGTGCCATCCCCCCTCTGGGGTAGAGGGAGGAGCTAGGTCCAAGATCCACATGTGAGGGGCTGTTGCTGCTAAACGCGAGGTCCATTGTCAACAAGGCCCCAATTGTCCAGGATTTAATCTCTGTTGGGGATGTGGACCTCATGTGTATTACGGAGACCTGGATGGACGAGATGGCTGGACCAACTTTAGCGGATCTCGTTCCGTCCGGGTATGCCGGGTATGCTGAGCCCCACACAGGTGGCCGGGGAGGTGGTGTAGCAATTATTTTTAGAGAAGACTGGCCTGTCAGGAGATATCCAGTTCAGGAGATTGCAGGTATTGAGGCCCTCCATGTGGTGTTTGATTTGGCTGCGGGCAAGCTAGGGGTGCTGCTAGTATACTGGGCCCCTTCCTGTCCAGCAGCATCGCTTACCACACTAGCAGAGCTGGCCTCAGAGGTGGCTCTGGGCTCCTCCAGAACTTTGGTCCTCGGGGACTTCAACGTTCATGCCAATGCCGGCCTTGTAGGAGCAGAGCGAGAATTCATGGCCACCATGGCAACCATGGATTTGTCCCAAGTGGTCACCTGCCCGACCCACATGGGGGGGCATACCTTTGACCTGATCTTCGGCTCTGGCCTTGAGGCGGGTGGTTCAGTAGTGGGGGAGGTTAGGGCTATTCCCTTGTCATGGATGGACCATCATCTCCTCCAGGCCAGTCTCTCAGCACGCCACCTCCAGAAGGGGAATGGAGCAATTAGGTTGGTCCGCTCTCAGAGGCTGATGGAACCTCAGCAGTTCCAAGGGAGGTCCTGAGGGAATTAACCTTGAACCTGGACAGTCACTCTGTCGATGAGCTATTCCAGCATTGGAACAGCTTGCTGGGGGAGGCCATTGACAGGGTGGCTCCAAGACGCCCTCTGCCTCTGTCTCATTACCGCAGGGCCCCTTGGTTTACTGAGGTGCTGCGGTGTATGAAACAAGTAGGCAGGAGGCTAGAGCAATGCTGGCGTCGAACTCACTCTGACTCCGACCGACTTCTCCATAGGGCCCATTTGTGGTCCTATGTTGAGGCTGTGAGGGCAGCAAAGAAGTTCTTTGCTGCCCTCATAGCGTCCGCGAAGTTACGCCCAGCGGAGCTGTTTCAGGTGGTGTGGGGGATCGTCAGTCTGGCCTCCCTCCACCTGGACAGGGACTTGTCCCAGGCCCGCTGTGAGAAATTTGTCATCTACTTTGCGGACAAGATCACTTGGATTCAGAGGGACTTTGACGCTAGGTTGGGGGCAGTAGATGGAGAGCGCGAGTCTGGTCCAACTTTGTGGGGGGAGATTCAGGAAGCGATGCCAGACGATGTGGTGGATGTCTTGGGGTCTGTGAGAGCCACCAGTTGTGAACTTGATCCGTGCCGCGTCCTGGTTGGTGAAAGCCTCCAGGGAGACATTGGGGACGGTGCTGGCGAGAGTGGTTAATACATCCCTGCAGCAGGGGAGGTTGTCGCCCAGCCTCAAGGAAGCTGTGGTTCACCCCCTGCTGAAGAAACCATCATTGGATGTGGACGCACTCACCAGCTACCAACTGTCTCTAACCTTCCCTTTTTAGGGAAGGTTATTGAGCGGGCAGTAGCAATCCAGCTCCAGGCACATCTGGACAGCATTGGTTTCCTAAACCCTTTTCAATCTGTGTACCATCCCGGCTATGGCACTGAGACAGCATTGGTGGCCTTGGTCGACGATGTCCGCTGAGAGATGGACGCAGGATGTTCTACATTTCTCATCCTGCTAGATCTCTTGGCTGCTTTTGATACCGTGGACCATGGGCTGCTGTTGAGATGGCTGCATGACCTGGGGGGTCTGGAAGGGACTGTTCTTGAATGGTTCCGCTTGTTCCTCTTGGGAAGAAGCCAGCGGGTGGTGTTGGAAGCTGAAACATCTTGCCCCCATGCCTTCTCCTGTGATGTTCCACAGGGTTCCATTCTGTCTCCACTATTATTTAATGTGTATATGCAGCCCTTGGGGGAGGTCGTGAGAGGGTGTGGGGTGCGATGTCACCAATATGCTGATGATACTCAGCTTTACCTCTCTTTTTCAGCTGACCCAGACCCTGCTGTCTCGTTGCTGTCCCAGTTCTTGGAGGTCATGGCGGAGTGGATGTGGCAGAGCAGACTGAAGCTCAACCCCAATAAGACAGAGGTGATGGTGGTGGGGAGGGTGAGGGAGGTGTTGGCCCCCCTGATTGGGGGCATTCGCCCTCCTATAGCTCAGCAGGTTCAGAGTCTGGGGGTGGTGTGGACTCAGATCTCCGCCTGGATCGACAGGTGGAGGTGGTGACGAAGGCATCCTTCCGCTAGTTGTATCTGATTCAGAGGCTGCGTCCGTACATCTCCAGGTCAGACCTGGCCTCCCTCATCCATGCCTTTGTCACCTTGAGGTTGGACTACTGAAACGCACTCTACGTGGGGCTACCCTTGTTCCTGGTTCGGAGGCTGCAGCTAGTGCAGAATGCGTCGGCCCATCTCCTCACGGAGATGGGTCGTCGGGAACATATAACACCTGTGCTCTGGACTCTGCACTGGTTGCTAATAGCATACCGAGCCAGGTTCATTGATCTATAAGGCCCTTTACAGTCTTGGCCCCATGTACCTCAGGGACCACCTCGCCCTCCGCGCCCCAGAGCGACTTTTTCGGTCTGCTGGGGGTGCCTTCCTGGTGGCCCCCCGTGTGAAGCGGGGGGGCACAATGGAGAGGGCATTCTCGGTGGCTGGGCTGCATCTTTGGAATTCCCTCACGGAGGAAGCTTGCCTGGCCCCAATCCTTTTAACATTCCGTCGGGCTTGTAAAACCTGGCTGTTCGCCCAGGCCTTTGCGGGGGGAGGGGGGAAAGTTTTTTTTTTAGCTCTTCCCTACCCTTATCTTATTTTATTTTTATTTATTCTCCTGCCTTAGTGATGTCTTTTTAAACTGTTGATGTTTTTAGAAAATTGTTTTATGAATGTTTTTAGTTGTACATTGCCACAGGATGCCATAGGCATATGGGGTGACTCATTAATAAATAAAAATAATAATAATAAATTAATTAATAAGAACAAGGGGACACTCCATGAAATTAACTGATAGCAGATTTAAAACAAATAAGAGTAAATATTTTTCCCCATTCAGGGCACAATTAACTTGTGGAACTTATTGACAGAGAAAGTGGTCATGGCCAGTAGTGTATCTAGTTTTTATAAGGGAATTGATAAATTCTTGGATGATAGGTCCATTAATGGCTGTTAGCCAGGTAGGTTTTGGGAATTTAACCTCTTACTTTTGTGGGCTGGAACAACAGGGAATGGATTTCCCATTGTGACCAGTTGGGTACTTCTTTGAAGAGAAAGTGATTGGCCACTGTCTGAGACTGGGTGCTTGGCTTGATGGACCATTGGTCTGATCCAGTACGGTGCTACTTATGTTCTTATGTTTCAGGGGGTTGGCATTGCCCCATAGGGGGCTTGCCCCAGTGACATTAGAGAGCAAGTATTTAGCTCTAACGTGGTTGGTGGGTCATCCCATCCCTGAACAGAGCTTTTTTCTTAAACATATACTTTAGTGCTGGGAGAAAAAACAGGTGAGGAGGCCAGATGACAAGGAACCAGTAACCGTTCCCATGTAAGTAAATCTCTGTGAAGTGCTACCGAGAGTGTGCTATAGTCCATTGGAGGTCCAACTATTTGGAGCAGTCTTTAAGCTAGCGTTCTGGGATTCCTTCTGGGTGGGGAATTTCAGTTATTTCAGATAATTCACTTCATTTTGTACTTTGGTTACATCGTAGAGCTATTTGTAGCATACGATTTCACAACAGTATGGCATTTGTACAATAATGGTAAGTATTGTTGCTAAAGTAACCAAAGTATCAAAATGAAATAACTGCAGAATTCAAAACATAATTTGTATCTAAAACAAAGCTGGAAACATTGAACTATTTGCATTTGTATAATTGAAATGAATACAAATACACTGAATTCATTTACATCAATATTCACAGCAAATATAAATTTCTGTACTATTCTTGAGTAACTAATAGCAGTAATATTTAGTAGGGATGGGTGAACGCGGTTCGGAAGTTCGGACCAAACTCGACCAGTTTGGTCGACCGAACCGAACTTCTGAACCGAACCCAATTTCCGAACTCGGCTTTGTTCACCCATCCCTAAAAGATAATATTCCACTTAGTTCAATGGGGTTTGAACTTCCGAACTTTGTTTGGAAGTTTGAAGTTCGGACTGAACTTGAATAGTTCGGTCGACTGAACCAAACTTTCGAACCAAATTTCCGAACTGAACCGAACCGAATTTCCGAACTTGGTTCTGTTCGTCCATCCCTAATATTTAGGAATCCTTGAATGGTCTTGGATTTTTTTTAAAAAAAATTAAGTTCTTCAAAGAAGGATGTTTCTTCATTTCATGCAAGTCATAGTCATAATGGTCAAGATAATTTTTGTTGTTTTTAATACTAAAAAGAATGATAATTTGCTTTCGTCAACAATTTTTTTTATGTTGCAGAGTCCATGACTTGTTTTTCATTCTTGCAATTCCTCCCATTTATTTACCTCTACCATTAATTAGGCTTATGTAAATCATTTGATCTCTGAATCTCTTCAGATTTTTTCCAGTTTAGCAATTACATGGAAAGATGCATACACGCATGCAAAGAAGCCTCTGTCTGCCCAATCTGTATGTAAACATGAGCTGTCAGGTTCAAAAGAACAGGCTTTTCAAAAAAATTAGGGTTACATGAGAGAAAACTGGAAAATTAAGCAGCAATTGGCCAAATGCAATCAGTATTTTTTTTTCTGCTTAAAGGTTTTCCTCCACAGTAATTACATGTATGACCTTTTCAAATGTGCTTTTTAAAAGCAACCACCCACTTCTCAGCTCAGCAAGCACCACCTTTTTCAGTATGTTGTCATAAAACTTTCACAGTGTGTTTCTTTAAACAAAATGCCTACGCAGCTTCTATTAAAACATGACTCAGGTCTCTGAAAAATCTTAATTGCTCAGAAGCTAAAAGACATAAGTGAGATCTTCAGCTGGTGTAAAATATCATACAGATAGCCATGAGTGTTAGCAAATGTGACAGTGGCCTGCTTTGGCCTGCAGAAGCCCATTTTGGCCCGTGAGCCACTGACACATTTGTTAGTACCCCGCCAGATTTCCACCGGGGAACAATCCTGGTTGTGTTGGTGATGAGTGTAGGCTGTAATCCTGGAGACCTCTGGGATTATAGCCCAGGCTGATGTCTGCTCAATCAGGCCTAAGCAGGCTACAGCAGGCTATAATGTTTGTTATGGCCGACCATGATCCAGCCTGGATTGGGTCCACCATGGCTGGCTGCCATGGCAGGGAGTCGGGTGCTGGGCGCAGTGGGGGGGCAAGCGTGGGTGGTTGCATGTTTATGAAGTTCCCTTCCCTCCCGGACACTGGCACATTTGTTGTGCTAGCAGACCCAGTTGGGACCATTCTGCCAGCATGTTCCTGACCCAGGTCATGTTGTGATGGCAATACTCTGCCGTCCCATCTAACACCCCATGTCAAGAGAACTATGCCCAATTTACATCCATAAAAGAGATGGTCACTCTCTGTATATTTTTGTTGTGTTATGATGTCCTCCAGTGGCAGCTGGTGGGTTCTAAGGCTGGTGGGTCAGTGGGTGGGGCCAGTAGTGGGAGGGGGGGGAGTCAATGGTAGGAGGGGCGAAACAGAATTTTGAAATTACTCTGGAATTACAGCATCAGTTCCCCATCTGTAAAAAATGGGTGTGTCTGTCTGTCTGTCCCTGTGTTCCCCCTCACCCTTGTCCTTTTTAGATTGTAAACCCACTGGCAGGGACCTGTCTCCAATAGCCACCAGCAGGCAATGTGTTCAATGGCAGGAGTACCATAACAGCTAGCCTAGATTTCAAACAAACCAACTAACAGGTCGGACTCAGAGCTTAAAGCAATAATTAACCTGGGGTTCTTTCCATTTGCCTTCAGTTTCTCAGCCAAACACAGCAGTCATGTTTTAAAGCTGTTCTCCACAACTTTAGGGAAACTTGCTTTCTTAGTGAAAGCCCAAAATCACAGGCTTATCACAACTCTCGTCACTTATGGATTTTGAACACCCTTATGTTGCTCACCCCACTTCCCTGGATGGTGGGAAGTTCCAGGGTCAGCCTTGCTGGGTTAGTGTCCCTTCGATAGGAGAGAGAAACTGGAATACTGCCTTTTTTACACCCACACTCTAACACTGATAAAATGGGTGTTACATTTTATTATACATGGTACAGGGCAATACTGCAACCCTGCAACATCGGCTCTTTTCACACGAGATGCCTCTACCCAGTTTCGCTGGGTGGAGGCATCTGTGTAAACACCGCGGGCGGTGGGTGTAGGTGTGTGCATACTCCCGTGCAGCACCCATCTCCACCCACCCCCCACCCACGGAGAAACGGACTTCTAATTCGATTGCTTCCATGGGTGGGTGGTGCGTGGAGATGGGCGTTGCGCGGGAGCATGTATGAACCTACACCCACTGCCCATGGTGTTTACACAGACACCTCCACACATCTCCACCCAGCGAAACTGGGTGGAGGCATCTCGTGTGAAAAGGGTCCATGTTGAAGGGCTGCAGTGTTGCCCTGTACCATGTATAATAAAATGTAACACCCATTTTATCAGTGTTAGAGTGTCCGTGTAAAAAGGGCCACTGTGTGGTATAATAGTCCATTTATTTACAAATGCCCTAGTTTATTATTATTATTATTATTAACAAACATTTGTATAGCGCAAGCAGTGTACCTGGCACTTTACAAAGTAATAAAATAGACACGGTCCCTGCCCCTAGGGCTTACAATCTGAGAGACAGGAGCTGGGGGAGAGACTTAGGAAGGGGAACAGAGGGAGAGACAAGGGGTCTAACATTCATGAAGATGCGAGGTCTCAAGTGCACGTACTTGG
>QEPC01012495.1:2325254-2340150 GCA_003113815.1 Sphenodon punctatus | reverse complement strand
TCCATGTAAAAAAGGCCAATGAGGCAGCTGTGTCTGGGGCCAGTAGACATCACTTGTGCAACCTAACTCTTAAATGACTCAGATTATCCTCTCTTCCCATATTCACATTATTATTTATTATTGTTGTTATTTATAAGGCACCAGCAATCTGCCTGGCACAGAACAGTCATGATTACAGACAGGTCCCTATCCCAATGGGCTTACAATCTCTGGTAATTCAGACTAGAATAAGGTGATTAAATTTAGAAAACCTCTAAGTAAGATGCCCATAGTCCCCCCACCTTCCATTTTCCTGATTTGCATAAATATGTATACATTCACATACTGGTAATTTATACATATTTATGCAAGTTTATGTTAATTTATATGTATTTGTGCAGGTTTGGCTCAGGTAAGCACGTGCACAGACACACCCGTGAACAGATACATATCTTCACTCAGACACACACATTCACCCTCCAGTACTGGAGAAGCTATTCTGCCACCACCCAGGACCCTGCTACTCCACCCCCCACCTGTGCCACTCGGGGCCCTGCTGCCACGCTGCCTGGCCATGAATCCTGTGTCACCCAGCCAGACAGCGTGGAGTCCACTGGTCTGCCCAGAGTAGGGGTATGCATGTCGTTTTCATTATATCAATAACAAAAACGAAATTTGTCATTTTCTTCATCGTTATTGCAATAAGGAAAATGACAAAAAATAATAATGAAATCAATAACAAAAGTCGTTATTTATTTATTTTATTTATTTGTTTTATCCCGTTTTATGCCCCCCATCCTGCTTGTGAATCATAAAATATCAAACCTTACGTATTAATCAAACATTAAAATATCCCAACCAAACAGAAAACCCCCAACCTAACCCTCCCTCAGCAAAGGCCCGGAGGAACAGCCAGGTCTTACACTGTCTACGGAAAGAGACAAGGTCTACAGCTAGGCTGACCACCAGCGGGAGGGAGTTCCACAGCCGCAGAGTGGCCACCAAGAATGCCCTCCTCATGGTTGATACCTGGGAAACCCAGAGGGCCCTGACAAGGGCGCCCCCAGCCGATCGCAGACACCGATCCAGGATCCGGAGGGTGAGGTGGTCCTGCAGATAAGAGAGGCCCAGGCCATTCAGGGCTTTGAAGTTAAAAAAAAACCAGCTTGAATTGGGCCCAGAAGACTATTGGCAGCCAGTGCAGAGAACAGAGCACCAGAGTAATGTGCTCGTGACAACTCGTCCCCCTAAGGAGACGAGCCACCGCATTCTGCACTAGCGATAGTCTCCAGATCGTCACCTGGGTAGCCCCACATAGAGCATATTACAGTAGTCCAATCTCAAGGTAATAAAAGCATGGATGATCATGGCAAGGTCCAAGTCCGAGGCTTACAGTTTAAGCCATCGTACCAAATATAATTGGCAAAATGCGCCCTTTGCCACAGCCGCCACCTGGTCATCCAGGCAAAGCTGTGGGTCTAGAAGCACCCCCAGACTACAGACCTAAGATACCAGGGAGGGACAAACCCCATTAATGATGGGGGCCATCACTCCCCCAGCTTAAACCATCACCTCCGTCTTGTCGGGATTCAACTTCAGGTGACTCGCCCTCACCCAGTCCCCCACAGCTGACAGACACCAGGTGAGCACTGAGACTTCCGGGCCTGTGTCTGATGAAAAAGAGAGATACAATTGGGTGTCATCAGCATATTGATGACACCTTATGTCAAACCCTCTGACAACCTCCCCCAAAAGCTGCATATACACATTGAACAGGAGAGGGGATAAGATGGAACCTTGCAGGACTCCTCAAGTGATGCCCTGGGGAGAAGATGAACAATCACCCAGCACCACATGCTGAGTGCTCCCGGCAAGAAAATGCAGCCGTGAGATCTAATAGGATCAACAGGGTCTAACGACCCTGGTCCAGCTCTCAGGAGAGGTCGTCAACCAGCGCAGTCTCAGTGACATAACCCGGTTAAAAGCCAGACTGTGAGGGATCTAGGAAACTGATTAGATCCAGATGCTCCTGAAACTGACGAGCCACCACCCACTCAATAACCCCGGTTTAAGTAATTAAGCTAATTCCCCCCTGTAGTAGAGGAATGGTGATTATTGGGGTACATTGCCTCAAGAGGTCACGAGTGTGAGGGGGTCTCCTGTTAACAGATTGGTGGAGATCGCGGGCAGGCACGTGGTAATCCACGCAGGATTGTCCACAGAGGCATACGTAGCTACAGCCAGCCGAAACCCCCCCAAATCCTATTCTTTTCTATCTATCTCCTTTCTCTTTTTCTGGACCCAGGGATTTAAAATTCGGGGTCTAGGGTTGTTGGGAAGGAATTGTGCAGGGTTGTGGGTTGTTGAAACGTGATATCCCAGAGACTTGTGGTCCCATCCATGGGGAGGCAGGTGGTCATGAATTGAAATTGTTGAAAGTGATATCCCAGACACTTGTGGTCCCACCTGTGGGGAGGCGGATGGTCTTGAACTTAGAGTCTCATAGTCCCACCTGTGTGTAAGCGGGTGGTCTTGTATTGTAGGGATTTGTTGTCTCACACCTGTGGGTAAGCGGGTGGTCTGGTATTGTAGGGATTTGTTGTCTCACACCTATGGGTAAGCGGGTGGTCTGGAATAGGAAGTTTAGAGACTTGTGTAATTTAGAAAAATGTTTGGGCAATTGTGGTCTCAGAAGGAGCCGGCTTACCGCTGCCGATCCCACCCCAGATCCAGCCGCAGGCAAAGCCTTGGGAGTATTGAGGTCCAGAGCTCGCTGTCCTAAGTGCAAAGCAGTTGGGAAACCTGGATTTTTGAGACACATGAATAGTCATGGGATTGTTGTATCTAGGGATAAAAGCATGTGGGGTAAAAGCCACAAGCATGCACATTGACATGCAATCGCATGCTTCCTGGTGGGAGACTGACACGTCCACCTTTCCCACAAGATGGGAGCTGCGTGTCATTTGACTCGTGCAGACTCCTGTGGCACCAAAGGCTGCGCATGGAGTCTCGTGGGAAAGCAGCCTTAGTCACATGTACAAAGAAATATGCATACTGATTTCTCTAAAACACTCTTAAAGGAAAAGGGAGGTGTTCCAGGTTACATCAAGTTAGCTGTGCTGCCCAGTTATTAATTTCATACGATTTGCTAAAGTGTATTCAGAACAATATTTCAAACTGAAGCAGCAGAGTCTGTTACAGTAAATGTTACAGCAGGGCCTGTTACACACCTACCCACCCACCCCTTACAAGAGAAGGTAAGAGAATCCACTGAGAGGCTCAGGGCACATTCACAGGAGATGAAAAACCCAACATAAGCCATTCCCCCTACATTTTTCTTACCCTTGCGAATAGACTAGTTTGCAGGATCCTGCACTAGTGATTTGTAAATAGCTCACAATTACTAGAGAAAAAAGACACGGTTTAATAATGGTGCTAAATCTCTCCTGGGCATTTCTCATAGTGTAGGAAGAATGGTAAGGCATCCCGGTTCTCTTCTACAAGAAATTAAACGATCAGGAGTGGAGCTCCCACCTTTCTTCCCTTATCTCTCTTCAAAACTCTGCTGCCAGGATCATCTACAGGATCTGTACTGGGACCAGTTCTTTTCAATGTACTCATTAATGATCTGGAAAAGGGGGTTAGGAGTGAGGTGATCAAATTTGCAGATGGCACCAAGTTATTCAGAGTAGTCAGAACACGAGCAGACTGTGAGGAGCTGCAGCAAGATTGTACAGGACTGGGTTCATGGGCATCTAAATGGCAGATGAGATTTAATGTGGACACGTGCAAAGTGATGCACATTGGGGGAAATAATCCAAATTGAGTACACAATGCTGGGTACTAAGCTAGGAAAAGGATCGGGGAGTGATTGTGGATAATACACTGAAATCTTCAGCCCAGTGTGCAGCAGCGGTCAAAAAAGCAAACAGAATTATTCGCAAGGGAATAGAGAAAAAAACTGAGGATGTCATAATGCCTCTATACAAATCAATGGTGCTACTGCACCTTGAATATTGTGTGCAGTTCTGGTCGCCCCATCTCAAAAAAGACATAGCGGAATTAGAAAAGGTACAGAGAAGGGCAACAAAAATGATCCAGGGCATGGAACAGCACCTGTATGAGGAGAGGCTTGATCGGTTGGGCCTCTTCAGCTTGGAAAAGAGACAGCTGAGAGGAGATATGATCAAGGTCTATAAAATCATAAGTGGTGTGGAACTTGTAAACAGGGAACGGTTATTTACCCTCTCAACTAGTACTAAAACTAGGGGACAATCCATGAAACTCACAGGTGGCAGAGTAACAACAGACAAAATAAAGTATTTTTTCACTCAGCGTACAATTAGGTTGTGGAATTTACTGCCAGGGGAGGTGGTCAAGGCCAGCAGCATAGCCAAATTTAAAAGAGGTTTGGACAAGTTTCTGAAAGATAGTTCCATTAGCACCATGCTATCCATTCCCTGTGGGCCATCCCCAAGCTCCCAACAGTAAAGGGTTTTGTTCCCCAATCCTATCTGGCTAATAGCTGCTAAAAAGGGAAGGTTAGAAAGCGGCCAATAGCTAGTCAGGATGTCAACGTCCAATTATGATTTTTTGAGCAGGGGCCTCTTCGAAGCAGTCCGGCACCCTGCCCTCCCTAAGGGAGGCGTTGACTATCCCAGCAGCAATGGCCCCAACATCTCTCGACTGGCCTTAACCAGTTCACAATAAGTGGCTCGAACACCCCCAAGAACATCCTCCACTTAAAAGCCGACGCACTGAAATTGATCCCATATAACAGGACAAGATGGGGCTTCAATTGCCTCTGGTTCACCCACTGTTAAAAGTGCAGTATCGAAACTGTGGTGGATTTGAGCGATTTTATCCACAAAAAAGTCCATAAATAAGTCACAGTGAGCATTAGATTACTCTGGATCCAGGCGGAGGGAGGCCAGACTGACCAGCCCCCTCACCACCCAGAAAAGCTCACCTGAACAAGGCTTAGCGGACACAATGGGCATTTTTACACACACCTTAAAGTTCCATATTTTTCAATTTTCTGGGTTTACAAGTCCACAAGTAAGCTCCTGGATGCATTCTTCACACACACACTGCCCTGAGGCAGCCTAAAGTAGCCACAACTATAGACATGAGAGGCTGCCATGGACACCAAGGGACCACAGGTGCCTGGAGCAAAGCAGTTTACCAGGAGAATTTTTTATACACAAATGTTCTGGGAGAAGTTCTACGCAGAAGTTCAAAGAGCCAGATGTTTAAGATCTGGGTGCGTGATTTAGACACACAGAAAGTTCAGGATGTAACAGCAAACATGCAGGAGAAATGTGTGTGTAAAAACACCCAATGAGGGCAACAAAGAAAGCCTTCTTTGCTGCCTGCACTGCCACAGCATGGGTATGTAACCAGACTCTATGTTGCAATCGGTCAACTTCAGTACAAGAACGACTCCACCATTGCTTTAGCCATCGCCCTTCTTGCTTCATCTGCCTCAGCTCCTCCGTGTACCACAGGGACCTGCATTGGTGGTTCAGGAGCGGACATCTGGGAGCCATATGGTCAATGGACTTTGTCAACACAGAATTCCAAAAGATCATGAGGTCATTTATTTTTATTTATTTATTTATTTAAAACTTATATTCCACCCCTTCTGCCCAAAGGCAGCTCGGGGCGGGGAACAACACAAAAAAATTAACAATAAAACATTTAAAAACAAATCAAAATTTTTAAAAACAAATCATAAAACTCACCTCCCTCTCAAACCCTACCCCTCCCCCTCGCCATAAGCCTGGCAGAACAGCAGCAACGGATCAACAGCAACGGATCCCGTCAAGTGAATGGCCATTGAAATCAGAGGGAATATCCCCGAGGGCATTCCGGAACCTCTCTGGTTCCATAAGTCTCCGGAGGCGAACCATCCCTCCGGGGACCGATGTCCACCAGGATACCAGCCTGGAGGAGATAATGATCCATCCATGACAAGGGCACCACTGAAACCTCCCCCACTAACGGATCCCAATCTCAAGGTCAGTGCAAAATATCATGTCTTGGGTATGTCCTTCAACATGTGTAGGGCCAACAACTATCTGAGACAGGCCCATGGTTGCCATGGCAGCCATGAACTCACATTCCGCCCCTCCAAGACTAATGTCAGCATGGATACTGAAATCCCCCAGGACCACTGTCTTGGGGGACCACAAGACCGCATCCAACACCAGTTCGGTCAGAGCGGGCAGGAAAGCTGCTGTAAATGTAGGTCCATGGTATATCAGCAGCAACCCCACTTTGTCTCCAGCCAAATCCATCACCAGTTGGAGACGAACAGACGCAGCCTCCGCACCAGATGCAACTGGTGGAAAGCAGCCTTCACAACTGCCTCCACCTGCCACTCCAGGCGGAGATCCGCGTCCAAACACTGGGATAGCAACGAGACAGCAGGGTCTGGGTCAGTTGAAAAAGAGAGGTACAGCTGAGTATCATCAGCGTATTGGTGACATCGCACCCCGATAAGGACATAAGAACATAAGAAGTTCCATACTGGGTCAGACCAATGGGCCATCGAGCCCAGCATCCTGCCTCCGACAGTGGTCAGTCACGGGGGCCTGGGAGAAGCACTCAACAGGTCACCATGCCCTCAATTTCCATGATAGATTTGCACAGGAAATCTCCCCAGTCCTCAGAGACCATGTCTCCTTAAAAACAATGGCTACACTGCCCCCCCTCCAACCATGGCTGATGCTGGACGGAGTACCCAGCCGGAACAAGGTCAGCCAATATAGGCCCCGACTCAGGGCGCTTTTAAACGTGCACTCTCCCAAGCGCATTTTGGAGAAGACGGCTCCCAAGCGTGTTTGGGAGAAGACGGTTCCCGCGGTGAAGCCATCTTCTCTGCCCCAGCCAGTGATTAAATTTAATCACTGGCTGGGGACTTTATAGGGGGGAGAGGAAGGGGGAGGGGGTTTGCCAGCGCTGCCTGGAGGAGGCAGTTTTCACCGGCTTTCCCCCGTCTCCCCCCCCCCACTTGCAAACCGGGGAAGCCGCAATTAACCGCGGCGGTTCCCAGGGACACAAATGAGGGGGCAAGAATCCTCAGCCGGTTTGATGCGGGAAAGATCCGGCATCAAACCGTGCCAAGCATTTAAACGATCACAAAGAAAGGCGACTGATTAAAGGATCAGCTGCATTTTTTGTATCGTTTAAAAGCGCCCACAGTGTCTAGCCGGTCTCCGTAATACATGTGAAGTTGGCTGCCTGATCCAGGATCAGTTTCCGGGCTGTAGTTGACGTATTAGCAACCGATCTCACATTCCCCAGTATCAAGCCGAGGCCAGGGGCCCTCTCATTAGCGAAAACCACACCATCTGTCCAGGGGCCATTGAGCAGGACAGGTATTAAGCATCAATCCCGTCCCACAGATCTAAAACACCTCCCGGAGGGACCATAATTCCCCCGGCCCATCACAACCCCAATGGTTGCAAATAATACCCATGAATAAAGACCTCCCCACCCATCTCAGCTCTGGCACTATGGGTTGTTCCTCGGTGGTCACCCACAAATGTTGAATGAGGAGCAGGTCCCTGCCCTTAGCCACTGATACATCTGGTAACAGACAGGGTACAAGGAAAGTCACTGTTGGGGGCTTACCTGTGTGGGCTACAGGAGTGGCAATGACCGTGATGGTGATGGCTCTGGTGGTGGCAGGGACTGGAGTTGGTCTCTCTGAAGGGGAGAAAGGAAGTTAAAAGTGTGTTGTTTTTTCTGAGAAAGCGGGGATAACTGCTCATCTGTGCAGTATTTCCTAGCAAGGAATGTGTTGAGGACAAAGGAGAAGTGACATGGGGCTCATGCCCTCAAACTATGAGTTTCTTTTAATTCTCCTGAGTCTACACAAAACACGCAAGGAGCCTCTGAGGAGGCAACAGGAGCCGCCTGGAGGCATCAGGATATGTCAGCAGCATAAGCCTCTTGGAAACAATAGAAGAAGGAGCCAGCAGATGTAGTGTCCCCTCAGGCCCTTTTATTGATGATTTTTCTGGTGTTTGTGCAGCAGCAGCAACAGTTCCCACAACCCCAGGCCTCCAATACAGCATCTTCTGAATCTGCCTCCGCAGTAATGATGGAGAAAGAATGGCAGCGGCAGCATCAGGTGGGGCCACTCCATCTAAAATCGGTGCCCCTGCCAAAGAGACAGCATCATCTTTTCCTCCAGCGCCAACAACAGAAGAGAAGCAAATACCATTAGGGTGTCAGGACTTCTCCTAAGCCTGCCCCAGGGCCTTGCTCTGATAAGTGATTAAGTTTTGCTCTGCCTCTGGCTCTCAGGATCTCCTTCTGTGATAACGTCTCCCCAGCCATGAGAAAGAGCCTGGCAGCTGCCGACTAACTGAATCTGCTTTGACCGGAGTGGGAAGAAATTGTGAAGTCACAGAAGCTATTGAGAGGTACAAAAACATCCACCTGTACAACCACTAAAAACCATGTTAGCTGTGTGCTGTAAAAACCATCCGATTGGCTGTCTAGGTCCACGCTGAGAGCTACAGAGCCGTTGGTTTCATGGAGAAATGATGGAAAACTCAAATTTAAATGTTTTCCTGTTACAACTAAGCTATATAAATAAGGGGGCAGAGAATAAGGTGTGGGCATAGCTTTAACACCTGTGAGTATTCCTATTGCAGTCAAAGGAACTAATGTATACACGTGTCTGTGTGTCTTTCCAGGAGGAGAGCCAATGTGAAAACAGGGGAGAATAAGTTGCCATTCTCGACGGCAGCAGCTGTGCTGGCAGATTCACCATAATGCCAAACAGCATTGTAGGTGCCTGGATTTTGGGTGTGTGAAAACAAGAGGCAGCTTTCTCGACGGCAGGAAACTACTGTTTAATCAACATTTGTCACTGCTGTGAAAGTGGCAGGTTTATTTTTGATCCCTCTGAATTTCCAGAGGAAACAGGGGAACCCGAACTCCAGCAGTCAGCATTTTGGTTTTTGCGGTGGAAGGATGAGTTTTCCAGTCATAAATAGAATATGATTTTGCCCTCTGATTATTTAAAACCGTTAATTTTGGCAGCTAAGTTCTTAGAGCCAAACTGGTAGTTTAGCATTAGAAAGTGGAGTGTTTTCTAATGCTTAAGAGGAAATATAAGGTCAGGACTTACGATGTCCAACATGAGCTCTGACACTGACTGTCACTTACCAGCAAATGATGTAACCTCTCCGTGCCTCAGTTTGCCTGTCTATTAAATGGATTTGATGGTCCTTTCCTTTGGGACTGTAAAAATGAATATTTTTAAAGCAATCTGATCTCCTCAGGTGAGAGGCACTACATGCAGTAGTAGCTCATTATTCTACAGGGGGCGGGGCTGTCTCATAGAATGGCATGGTGTTCTAAAGTACCAAGTACACTTGAGAAGCAGATTACTGTAAAACTCTTGATCATATCAAATTGGATTCATAATTTGTGTTGTGTTGGAAGATTTATGGACCACTTCAAAATAAATTGCACCTATTGTGAGCACATAGTTCTGTATAAGTACAAACTGGAAGATGGTTCTATGATGGGTCCTTTATTTATAATATATTCATCCACACAATTCCACCTCCAGTTAGCTTGACTTCAGGCTTTGAGCTATCAAATCAAAACCTGGCTGTATACCATGGGCTGGTAAAGAAAGCCAACACATCTACTTTCCAATGAAGACTTCCACAAAAAACAATTGAAAAGATTGTTCTTTATCCTTCCTGTTGTTGTTGTTGTTGTTATTGCTTTGTTTTCAAAAAAAATAAACAAATGATTATTTTCCAGGGCCCCCCCCTCCTTTCCAACAAAGAAATTAGGTTGATCAATTAATTCTACTGCAGAAAAACTTGAATTAGTCTGATTAGTCTCAGCTACTTAAATTCAGAAACAGATGCCTCATTTTGCTAGGCTAGTGGAGATTAAAGGCTGCATTCACACACAAAAATTGGATTACGCACACTTAAGACAATACCTAGCAGTTTTGTCCCAGCAGATGGCCTGCACAATTAGCGGAGTTTTTGTTTAATTACAACTGCAACTCATCTGAAACTAGGATGTGGTTAGACAGAGTTCCTCACACCATAATGGCACCTACAGGACTTTAAATTCCCCCTTGCTTAATGTCTCATCATATAGGACAAGACTGTCACTCCCTGCACAGGAGACGAGTAAGATAAAGGCACTTCCTTACTCCCAAACGTTTGAATAACAGTATGCTGGGCAGATTGGCATCGTCCAATGAACTATTCCACTTTCTCTTGAGCAGATGGGCAAGACATGAGCTTGGTATGGTCCTTTGGGATCTGGGCTCCCATGGACACGGGAGCCCGCCCCCATGGAGCACTATGATGTCACAGAGTTCGATGGGAGCGGGACTACATCAGGAAAAAGGGCAGAAGAAACACCCTAGCCCTTCCCCAACAGAGCACCATGACATAATAGTTTTCCATGGATGTGGGGTCATCTTCTTACACTGGACCTGGGTTCAGAAGAGCCCAACTCTGTTGGGACTGGCCTCTGATCAGTCTCAACACAATAGGCTCAGAGTGGCATTGGGCCTCATTGTTCAGCCCGTGCAGGGTTCTAACGGACAGTCCCATACACTAGTCATAAAATAGGGAGGGAGGAAGGTGGGGGGGTGTATTCTTTTTTGCCCGAGGCAGAACAGTAGGTAGCAGACAGCACTACCCTATGAGAGTAAGAGATTTTGATAAGCGTAGGTGTAAGGTACGAGGTGAAGGCAGGGCCTTCTGCAGCTGGAAAACAGACCTGTCCACACAGCACAGGAAGCTGAGCTAGCTGTGAGTGAACACCACCACACACAGCCTCCTTGCGATAGCTTCCATTGAGGCACAATAAACATGAGCAGATGCAGAGCTAGGGGTGCCACCTCCCACTGGAAGGAAACCCAGGGAGGGCAGGAGCACATTAGAGGGGTTGGAGGCTTGGAGCAAAGAGGCAGTCATGCCCTCCTTTTTCATGTAATCCCACCCACTATGGAGTATCATGACATCACGACATTCCTCAAGAGATGAGGCTATCTTGGAAAGAGGGGCGGCCATGCCCTTTTTTTTATTTAGCCCCGCCCTTTACAGGGCATTGTGACAATCATGATGCTCTGCAGGGAGTGGAGTCATGTTGGAAAGGGGGCAGGGCAAAATGGCTGTCATCATCCTGCCCTTGTGGAACATCCATGGGGGGGGGGGAGCCATATTGGAAAGGGGGAGGGAAGGTCCCTATGGCCCACTCCCTTTCTGACATGGGCCACCCCTGGAAGCCCTAATTCTTCCAGTTAGCCACAAGGACCCCTGGCTAACTCAGAGTAACTGGGGTTTCCTACAGAGTAACTGGGGTTTCCTTCCTGGAGACTGGTGGCAGCCCTCACTTGAGCAGAGGTGCCTCCTGAAGGTCAGTTCCCAGCCAGGCACAACTGGTCAGGGGAACTCAGGTTCTGCCCACCACCCTGGTACATCCCAAACCCTGCAACACTGCTCAGCTGCTCTGTCCTCCTTCCTCCCCGCCCCGTCCCTAGCTGTGCTGCCAAGCAGTGCCTTCTTGTGCTAAGTGGGGATGCTCTGGTCAGGAACAAGGCATATCAAAGAGCAGGAGCAGTGACAGTAAGTAATGCTAGGAAGGGGAGACATGGGTGAGGGGAGAGGGATGTGTACTCTGACTCTCTGGGCCTTTTATTTAGATTGATTGATTGATTGATTGATATAATAGTTTATATCCCACCCCTCCTGCAAAGGCAGCTCAGGGTAGCTAACAATTTAAAATAATAATATAAAAATATAATAATATAAATACAACAAATATAATAAATACATATAAAACAATACTAGTGTTAATATTAATATGGAGGAGGTCAAAAACAAAGTATACAAAGACCCAACCACCCTAACCCTCAACTCCCCTCCCTTCACCCATCTCCCTCACCAAAGGCCTGGAGGAACAGCCAGGTCTTGCATTGTCCTCAAAAAGAGATGAGGTCCAGGGCCGCCCGGGCCTCTGCCGGGAAGGAGTTCCACAGCCTAGGTGCAGCTATCGAGAATGCCCTCTCCCTAGTCATCCCCTGAGATACCTGGGGGACTTCAAGAAAGGTGCTCCCAGCCAACCACAGGGGTCGATCCAGAACCCAGGGAATGAGGCGGTCCCGCAGGTAGGTAGAGCCTAGGCCGTATAAGGCTTTATAGGTAAGCATCAACACATTGAATCGGGCCTCTAAGACTATAGGTAGCCAGTGTAGAGAACGGAGCACTGGTGTCATGTGCTCACGGCGGCCCATCCTAGTAAGGAGCCGGGCCGCCGCATTCTACACCCACTGCAGTTTCTGAACCGTCACCATAGGTAGCCTCACATAGAGTGTGTTACCTCTCCTCTCCCACCTTCCTGCAGGAGAGTGCATTACCTCACCTCACAGTCTGCGCTCAGGGTCGGGGAACATCAGGGGGCACGGTCTTTATTAAGTTTGTCTATCAAACCTATAAAGCTCTAAACAAACAGCTTGGGCCCCAAGTATCTGAAAGTCCACTTCTCCCCTCATGTCCAGTCCTGGCCCCTGAGGACAGCTGGGTGCACTCTCTTGCAGGGATCATCTCCCCATGTTTCTACAAGAAGGGCGCGCAGAAAGGTCTTCTCAGTGGCTGTCCCACAATTATGGAACTCCCTCCCCTTTAAGATTCATCTAAGCCCAAACTGGCTCATCTTCCGGAAATGATGTAAGACCTTTTTGTTCGGCCAAAGATTTGGCAGGTAGGGATAGGGTTGGGTGGGGAGGTTGGGAAAAGGGTTGTAAGGGGATTTTAGCTGGTTTTATATGCTGCTATTATATTCTGTGAGTCACCCTGAGCCTTATTAGGAAGGACAGCATATAAATTTGAATAAATAAATAAAATAATAAATATCTATCTGTGCTGTACCTCTGTTTCTGACATACAGGACTGCAAGTAGAAGCTGTCTCCATTAACTTAGGGTATTAACAAACAAAACAGTAGACTTCAATATCCCGCACCCGGTGGGTGTTAACATGTCTGTTTCTTAAGGTCTTTTAGACACACACCTCCCCATCCATTACCCACCCATCATCCACCGACCATGTATGTTGCAGGACCTCATTGGCACCCTATACAGCCCTGCAACATGCATGATGGGTGGGTAATGAGTGAGGAGGCACTTGTCTTAAAAACACCCTTAGTTGGTTGCCAGATGTTTGCCCTCAGCCCCCACTCAATGGAGCCGCAGCTCCCACATACGATGGAGTCTGGGAACACATTGATTCGCCTATGCGGGCAAATGCTGACTAATTTGGGTGACTGTGCACCCACAAGTCCGCGTCCTATTAGTTAGGTTGTGCATGACCCAACCAACATACAACACCAGAGAGTCACAAGCGAAAGCCTAGAGCATCCGAAGAGCGACCTCTTCTCGGTGGTGGAGGGCAGGGGCGGCGCACGGCAGGGAAGAATACCTGCACATCTGTAAGATTTGTCGCGCTAAAACTGTGAGTTGGGGCTGATTGGAATCAGAAGCTGACCTCCAAAGGGGGTCATGAATGATGCTAAAATACCATGTTGTTTAGGGGTGAAGAGAACCCCCTCCAAATAATGACTCTGCCAACTGCAGAAACAGACAGACAGACACATACCCTCCTTTCTCTCTGTCTTATCCATCCTTTTCATCAGCACGGAAGGCTGCTATTTACTGACTGTCACAGACAGAAATAAAAGCACCTTCCAAGCCCATCTCCTTCCATGGGGCAGCCTCCCAATTTGGATCCAACCCCCAGCCCTCCCCATGAATCACTCTGAGACAAGAATCTGTTGTTTAATTATACATTTCTCTAATTTACTGGCCTCCTCAGTGCTGAGTATCAAAAAAGAATGATTAAAATTCATATTTTGCTATATAAATTTCCCCCATCTGCTGCATCACTTCTTTTTTTAATTCTGTGCCTTGTTTTGATCATTTTGTGTGTAGATTGTAAAAGAAGACACCAACTCAGCACCAAATAGCAGGGTAGATCAGTGTTTATGGGATCAATTTCAATTGGTGACACCTGCTGAGGTGGCACATGTGCTTGGTTCTGTGCAGGCCACAACTTGTGAACTGGATCCCTGCCCATCTTGGCTGGTTAAAACCAGCCGAGAGAGTGGGGCTGTTGCTGGACGGGGTGGTCAAAGCCTCTTTGGGGGGGGAGAGGCTGCTGGAGTCCCTTAAGGGGGCTGTGGTCTGACGTCTCTTCAAGAAAACATCTTTAGACGTTAACTCCCTGACAAGCTATCGGCCTGTCTCGAACCTCCACTTTTTAGGGAAGGTTATTGAGCGGATGGTGGCGCATCAGTTGCAGGCGCATCTGGACCATATCAGTTTCCTAGATCCCTCGCAGACTGGTTTTCGCCCAGGTTATGTCCCTGAGACAGTTTGTGGCCTTGGTTGATGACCTTCGCGTAGAACTTGATAGGGGTCACTTGACCCTTCTAGTTCTACTCGATCCTCAGCAGCATTTGACATAGTGAACCATGAGGTGTTGGTCATTCACCTGTAGGACCTGGCTGGGTTGGATGGAACAGTTTTACATTGGTTCCAGTCCTTCCTGGCAGGTAGATTACAATGGGTGATTCTGAGAGATTTTACATCTTCTCCCAAGGATCTCTCGTGTGGAGTCCCACAGGGTTCCATTCTGTTCTCCCTCTTGTTCAATGTCTATATGCAGCCATTGGGAGAAACTGTGCATAGATGGGGAGTTTGTTTTCATCAGTATTATTTATTTTATTATTTATTTTATTTCATCAATTTTTACCCCGCCCCTCCTGCAACGCAGCTCGGGGTGGCTTCCATCAGTTAAAATACAATAATAAAAATACAATAAAATCAATTTAAAACAATCATAAATATTTAAAATATTAAC
>QEPC01012495.1:2314006-2325154 GCA_003113815.1 Sphenodon punctatus | reverse complement strand
GGGGCAGCCAGGCAGCAGAGCGGCGGAGCACACACACACCCCCGCCGGCGGCAGAGCTTCCCAAGCCCCCGCAGCGGCAAGGCAGGTGAGTTGATGGCAAAAGGATCCCCACAGGCTCTTGCAGTATGCTGATGACATGCAACTATATATGTCCTTTTCATCCAACCCAGGTCCCGCAGTCTCGGTGCTTTCCCAGTGCTTGACAGCTGTGGCGGACTGGATGAGGTCAAGTCAGTTGAAGTTGATTCCCAATAAGACAGAGGTGATGCTCATTGGCAGGTATGGGGTCCAAGATGGGTGGATATTACTGACGGGGTTCACCCCATGTTGGCATCTCAGGTAAGGAGTCTGGGAGTGCTCCTGGATCCACAGCTGCATCTGGATCTCCAGGTTTCGGCTGTGGCC
The DNA here is from genome assembly GCA_003113815.1 of Sphenodon punctatus. Taxonomy (NCBI): domain Eukaryota; kingdom Metazoa; phylum Chordata; class Lepidosauria; order Sphenodontia; family Sphenodontidae; genus Sphenodon; species Sphenodon punctatus. Next base: position 2,324,749 of record QEPC01012495.1, on the reverse strand, counting down.
AGGAGCGCATTCCGCCAATTGCATCTGGTGAGACGGCTCTGACCCTATATCTCAGACTCCAACCTGGCCACTGTCATCCATGCATTTGTCATCTCGAGGCTGGACTACTGTAATGCGTTCTATGTGGGGCTGGCCATGGTGACAGTTCGGCAGCTGCAGCTAGTGGAGAATGCCGCAGCCCATCTCCTCACCAGGACAGGCCGTTGGGAGCATATCACACCAGTGCTCCAGGCGCTGCACTGGCTGCTGGTATTAACCTATAAAGCCCTAAACAGCCCGCCTCAGTCCAAATCTTCTTTCTTTCCGCCACCAGTGTAAGACCTGGCTCTGCCTCCAGGCATTTGGTGGAGGGGAGGGGTGAGGGAGGGTTGGCTGGGGTTTTGCACACCACTGCAATGAAATGTTTCTTGGATTTTACTGTTTTAATGTTTATTTATAAATTTGTGTTTTGTTATTTATGCTTTTTAATATATTTAATATGTTTTGTATGACCAAGAATGACCCAGTAAAAGTGACACGCCCAGTAAGGGGGGGTGCAATCCCAGTGGCAGCATTATGTGTCTTCCTGACCCCAGCAACAGCAGTGGGGAGACGGCATGAAGTGACTAGAAGCAGCTGGAAGAAACAGGAAACGGTGCCCGTCCCCTCCCAGCCCTCAGGAGTACAGATAGCCAGAAAAGCAGCAGGAGGAGACAGAGCAGGTGACACAATGCAGTTGCACTAGGGCTTGTGCGTCCTCAGGACCCTGGGAGTGCTGCCCCCACTGCTGCCACATGCCTAGGTCACCCCAGGAGCTACCTAAGATCTTCCTAGGACCCACTGGTTGAGAACCACCGACCTAAGGAATCTGAGGTGGTTCAAGCCTCCAGAGGAACCCCTGTTTTTACTAAAACTCAGGGCTGACCCTACCATGGGGTGGCTCGGGGCGGCCGCCCAGGGCCCCACTCCTGGGGGCGGGGCACACTCGGGGTCCCCAGCTCCCGGCCTGACAGCGACTGGGAGCTGGGGACCCTGAACGGGGGGCCTCCGGCCGACTCCGACTGACAGGCAGCGGAGGGGGCCAGCAGGCCTCCGCTGCCTGTCACAGTCTCAGCCAGGGGAAATGAGGGAGAGAGAGGCAGAGGCCCTGCCTCTCCCTCATTTTCCCTGGCTGAGAGACTGACAGGCAGAGGGGGCACCCACGGAGTGAGGGAGAGACAGGGCCTCTGTTTCTTCCTTCACTTCCGTCAGAAGTGAGGGAGAAGGAGGCAGAGCAGACCCCGCCTCTCCCTCATGCCGCTGGCCCCCTCCACTGCCTGGCTGGTTCAGCCAGGGGAAATGAGGAAGAGGCAGGACCTCTGCCTCTCTCTCCCTCATTTCCCCTGGCCAAGACTGTGACAGGCAGCGGACGGGGAGGCGGCAGCAGAACGTCTGGTGGCAGCAGGCAGCGCGGCAGCAGATTAAATCTGCTGCCGCGGTGCCCGCCCCGCCTGAAGCTTCAAGCCTGGCGTGGGGCCCAAGCCAGAGGTGGTGGTGGTGGTGGTGGCAGCAGCAGCAGCAGCGACAACAGCAGTGGCAGCGGATCAGGTAAGTGATTCGATTTGGAATCTGAATGGCCGCTCAGGCTTGGGGGTGGGCAGAGGGGAGTGCCCCTCCATCCATCCTCGAGCCCAGGCCCGGGTAGCACGCCACCTCCAGGCCGGGGAGCACCCCTAGGCTCGCCAGCCTGTGGCAGCAAAGCCACCGGCGGAAAATATGGAGCCCCACATTTCTTCCCCGCCCTGGGCCCCACTTAGGCTAAGGCTGACCCTGCTAAAGCTGTTCTCTCCTTCTCTTAGTACTGCTGTTCCTGAAGCACCCAGAAGCCTTTGCAGTGGGCATTATGTAAACACACAGCAGGAGACTGGCCCTGTCCTGGAAGGATAGGAAGGTGAATTGACCTGCCCAAAGTTAATGCCTGAGCCAGGATTAGAATCGATGTCTTCTGTCCTCTATTAGACCACAACTGCCGCCATTATTCCTCCTCCTTTTTAAAAAAAAATGCCATCCCATTGTGCTGCACTTTGGGATAGTGGTAAAATATGAGGGAAGCATAATTAATAGCCATGGGCTTTCTTCTCTTACTGCTGTTCTACAATTTTCCCATCAAGATTTTATGTAGAAGCTGGAACGCGTTTGATACACCCAATATAAAACCAAGCAATTGCTGAGTTTTTCTGTTCAGAGGCCTCTGGACAAGTTTCAGGTTTGGACAAGCACATAATAACTCTCAGGGGGGGAAAGCAACCCTGATTGCCAAGGACTGATCATATATTTCCTATTTCGGTAGCTAGCTCAGTGCTACTCGTAGAGAAGACAGCATCAACTGTGAGGAAATAAGGACTCCAGTGATTCATCTCTGGATGCGAAATCGACCTCCATCTCTAGAAGATCATTAGCTGCAGTAAGTAATCATCCGGCTGTCAGAGTTGCCAAATCATCTTCCTGTGGTGGCTTTAATGCAGTTTCTGGAGCTCTTCTATTTGGTCTGTGGCTGCTCTCAACTTCAGTATAAAATACAGATCTCCCAGGATGCATTGTACGTGCATCCAACTGCATGCTGGTATTTGTAGTTCTTCACAGAGCACCCCTTCAAACTGATGTAGACACTGGGAAGTCACATGTAATTAATAGTAAAACTGCAACAATTTACCATTCTTGAAGACAACCAAGTGCTAAAAAATACAACAATCTGGAAAACTCCACAGACCTCATACTTCCTACAGGGCCCCCAACCACCACAAGTGACAGTGCCAATTTTCAGCGAACTCCTAAGATACTCTTAGTTGTGTGGGGTCAAGCACCCACCTACACAACACACACACACACTGACAGGGGGGCGTAGCCAAGTGGATCTGAGGGAATGCTGTGAGGTGGATGGGCAGGCCTACTTTCTAAGCACCAATGTAAGATCACACCTAAGAGCATGCCACCTAAGATTTCAAGTTGCTAAAGAGGAACATAAGCTCTGCCATCTCATGCAATAAGGCCCTCCTCCTCACACACTCATTCACACACATGAGCACGCACCCACCCTAAATTTCACCATAGTGAAAACCAGGGATCAGTTTTCCAACCGTTTCCCGATACCAATGCCGTTTCTTGAGTCTCACAATACTGCAAGATACCGTCCCAATTTACTGACTTTCCACTTACCCATGTACCATTCATTTACTGCTTACTGCCTTGCCGAGGGCACCATCTTCTGCATTTGTTATTTCCACATTTCTGAGCTAATCACTGTACAAATAGTCCACCTCTTCACATCCCCCTCCAATGCCCCTTAACCTGGTGTTTTGGGTAGGAGTGTGAGGGAGTGGTTGGGAAGGTTTCGTGGGGTTGGGGAAGGGTAAGGGGAAAGATTGGGGGACTGAGTTTTTTTATGTTGTTTTATGTGTATTGTTTTGGGAAGAGTGGGATAGAAATTGAAATGAATGAATGAATGAATGAATGAATCCTCCACTCCAGTGGCTCTAATCAGAATTGTTGTTCTTTGCTTTTCCTTTTTCTTTGACCAATCTGTAACTGGATTGTAGATTAGTAAAGGAATCTGTGTACCAGCCAATGAGTGACAAGGAGAAATGAAGTGCAAGAAATGCAGTATTGCATCAATATTACATCTCGGGATTTGAAACGGACAGCAAAGGGGTAAATAGGAAAGTGGTAAACGGGATTCTGGAAAGCGAAAAGCCAGTAAATCGAGAAATGAAATGTCAGTTGAGACATTACTGAGCACCAAGAGATTCTTGATTCGACCGAAATGGTATTGGGAACTGGGATTTCAATGAGATTTCCCATTTTTGGCAAAATGAAATCTCGTTTCAGCCCTAGGTTTTCACTGTGACATTCAAGTAGTCTGGGCTCTAATGCCCACTCTACCCCTTACTTGATGTGTGATTTGATCAAGTCCCTTCACCCTGTCTCTTTCCCCTCCCACTCTTTTATCTACTAGGACACAATTCTCACTCCATTAAAATTTATGACAAAACTTTATTCATCGACTTTAATGATACCCTATGTCTCACTGTGTGTCTGCAATGTACGTAGCCCAGTGGAACCACATACGGTGATACTTATGCCAAAATAATCAAACCAGAGGAGTCCCATTGTCTTTAATGAGACTATTCTGGAGCAGGTGCTTTGTGGCCTTAGGTGTTCATGTAATATAAACAGTAGAAGCACATAGGGTAGAGATGTGAAGAAATGGTTTGAAAGGCCAAAGCTGAAAAAACAGAAAATGTGTCCTCAGTGGCCAAGAAGGATTAGTGATGAGAGGCCTGGAGGTCTCCCCAGGTAGTGTGTTTGCATGAGTAATATACACACACTAGGCCTCGGCATCTTCTCTTTATGGGCTTATTTTGATATATTATTTCAATTTTCCTGTCTGCTTTTCTCTCAAAAGCTACAGGGAAAATTTTGTTCTAATTTCCCCAGCTTAAAAGCAAATAACGTTTCCTTTGTTGAAAATTCAATATTTTCATGAAGTATCGATTCCTATTCAGACCTTTGTTCAAGGTTTTTCAGGGTGCAGTTCCATTGAGAGAAGCTCTGCTCGGTTGTTATCAAGACACACGGCTATGGTACACCTCAAGGTTTGAAAAAGCTTGTTCCATACGAAGGGTAGCAGCAGGCAAGAACCGAAGCTTCCCCTCAGCCCTCTCCGCCAGGTAGAACAAGAGCGCTGACAAGCTACACTGATGAGCTGGTAATTTGCTCTTCTGGAGATAATGTTTGGCTGAGCTGATAGAATAGATTGGTCACATTCACTGACCAAACCAGGTCTCTGACTAGGCCTACATAGTGGGGGCAAACCCAGAATTTTTCAAACAGGAGACTGACCTGTTCATTGTCCCCAAGGACCCCATCCCTATGGTTCACCCCACCCTGCCCTTCCATTCCCAAAGAGGGCAGGGACAGGAGTTGTTCCCATCTTGTGGTTCTGTCCCCCCGCCACCAGGACCCACGTTTTCCTGCCACTATTGGAGCAACAGCCGAGAAACAACAGCAGAAATAATCCTGTAGACTTCTGAACAGTTCGTTGAAGGCATCAGCTCTAAATTAGAGACCTGCTGTCAGGTGATGCCGCAGGGGGTTTGAGGGTCTAGGAAGAGTCGTGAGTGGGCTCTGACAAGCACAGATACCAGGGACACCGGTGCGTTTGCAGACTGTGGAAGCGGCTGAAGCCCCACCACTACAGCGCTCAGTTGCCAAGACAACCAGCGCTGAACTAACAGTCCTGCCAACACAGTGGCCGGCAAGGACAAAAATGACTCTGGGGAGCATCAGGGAGTTACCTGAGCAACCCCGACGCTCAGCATGCCTCCCGAAGCAACATGCCCGGCGGGGCGGGGCTTAGGGGTTAAAGGAGAGACACTGGCATGCTTCCCGTGCCGGTAATCAGTGCTGAGAGGCTGGTCCTTCCAACTTGGAGCTAAGTACTTGTGGATTTGGGATCTTGAAAACAGTATTGTTTGGGGTTGAGTGATTGTTGCTTGTATCTTTTTTTCTTTTCTTTGTAATTTTAAATTTTAACTTTTATTTTCTTTCTTTCAATGTTTACAACTTTTATAACGCTGTTTTACATGTTACTTGTATCTTTCCTTGTTCCCCAGCCCCCAGTGTAAGTGGGTGTGACTGTGAGAGGAGTGTGTGACGTGTTTGCAGCTGAGTGTGTGGGTTGCTGTGTTGTGTTCCCCTCCCCCTTCCTGGGGTGTCATCCCCACTTGTGCCGTATGGATGTGTCCCACATCCTATCATCCTTCCTGGGCCCTTATTCCCCTGTGACCCTCACTCGTGTCTTCACCTACCTGCCACTCCCCCCTTCCATTTCCCTGTGGTTATGTGTGGTGGGTGCGTAGGGGTGTGAGAGCAGAGGAGTAAGGAGTGCCTCACCTCTGAGCCCTGAACTCAATGATGATAGAGGCCTGATTCCTCAGAGATCCAGTGACCAACACTCTACCCTGAGGGGCTGTTTTTCCCACTCAAACGAGGGTTCAGAGGAAGCCAAGCAACACGTGGGGCTGAGAATTCCCCCCTTTTTTCCTCCCCATATACCCCTTTCCCTGTGACACCTGCTCCTGGAGCATCACCCTACTGGTTCTCTGCACTTGGATCCCACACACAGTTTAGGAAATCCCTCCATCGCACCTTCAGTCGGCGGGCAATCCGGACTTTGCTGTGGCGGGCCCCTCAGTGTGGAAGGCACTCCCTCCACATGTTCATCTCAGCTCCTCTGGGGGCTTTAAAGGATCCACTAGTGAATCCCCTTTAATGTTCTTTTTCCTCCCCCTTTATCTTCCCCTTTCAAATGGTTTTTAATGGATTTTATATGGATTTTAAGTGGTTTTATGATGTTTTCATGTATTATTGTATTCATATTGTGACATGCCCTGAAAAATAAAATTTATTTATTTATTTATTTATTTATTCATTCATTCATTCATTCATTCATTCATCATCATCATCATCATCATCATCATGTATAGCAGTGGTCAAAAAGGCAAACAGGGTATTAGGAATTATTGAGAAAGGGACAGAGAATAAATCAGAAAATATCATAATGCTACTACATAGATCTGTGGTGCACCCACACCTTGAGTACAGTATGTGCAGTTCTGGCTGCCCCGTTTCAGAAAAGATAACAGTATGCTGAAGGTCAGCTCTAGCCCAGAGGCCCAGGGGAGATGGCCTCTCCTCTTCGCCTGACTGGTTAGTGCTAGCGTGAATTCCCACTCTAATTTCTGCTTACAGCTCATCTCCGTTGGAAGAGGCTGCAGAAGGCAGAATATCTGTGAGGCCAGGGCGAGCAGTACCATTAAGGCAAGGTAAGCAGCTGCCTAGGGCAAAAAAAATGGCAACACTCACATTCACCACCATAGGGAGGGTGAGGCAGGGGACCACAAAGTCTAGGGGTAAGCAGGAGCCACCAGGGCAGGGGGTGTGGGGATTGCCAGTCCTGGGTGTTGGGGTGCACTGGAATGAAGAAGTGGGGAAGCAAGACCTACCTGAGGGGCAACAGGGTCCCTTACGGTGGGGACCTACTCGACCATTCTGCCGGTAGGTGGCCGTGGTCACCCGCCAAGTGCTCTGACAGGTTTGCTAGGCTCTGAGTCCCCACCCTGCTCTGCCACCTGTTCAGATAGGCCCTGTCTCCCCACTGTTCTCTTGCTTGCCCCAGTGGCCATTACCTTCCTTCCCCTCCACACTTGGCCCATGTGTCGGACATTTCCTTCACTGTCACCAAGGACAGCAGAATGCCTATGTGAGACTGTAGCATGACCCAGTCTGAGCCCAGATACTGATGTGGTCCAGAAAAAGGTTGGCCACAGATGGATTTCAGTTCAAGACCAGCAGATAGGAACCGATACTTTGATGTCAATGATTCTTTCTATAACATTGGTTTTAAGAACTTTTCTTTCTAAGTAAAAAAACACCCAACACACACACACACACTAAAAGTGTGGGGCTGCCAGGGCATTACACTGCCACAGTCCTCTTCTGGGTAGTAACTTCACCTCTCTGTGCCTGGGTTTCCTCTTAAAGCCTTTGCCTGCTTTCTCTGTTTAGGATGTAAGCTCTTTAGGATAGAAACCGTCTCATATTACCTGCTTTTTTAGTGCCTAACCCAAAGAAACCCTGGTCTCAGTTGAGATCGCATGGGGGGTGGTGTAAACCACATAATAAAATAACAATAAAATGTGTGAGGTCCTCTCCAAATGAGGCTGTTTGGGGGCTTTGCCTGTGGATTTGGGATCTGTGCTGGCAAACTGATACAGTCATACGGTGAGGATGTAGAAAAGCCAGTGTTGAAGCCTCTCTTTTTTCACACAAAAGCCAAGCTCTGAAACACCTTGCTGCTTCTATGATGCACACAGTCCTTGGTGCCTCACAAAGCCAGCCCCATTAAAATTCAAAAAAGAATTACCAATACAAGGTCAGATCAATTAAAATGCATTTACAATCCAATCACATCAGCTGTGTCAAAAGCCCTGCAAAAGGGATTAGGCCCATGACATTTTGAAGGGCAGAAGATAGGGCAACCCAGAGACCTAAGGCAGCGGAAGCCAAATTGCCAAGAGTCGTGCATTCTGCTCCTGCACAGATGTGGGCGCGAGAGATCTGTCCAATCTCCCCTCTGGTGATCTGGTGCAGATGGCATCAGGATGGAGCTAAGCACAAGCTGGTTTTGACTCCCCCTAATCAGCAGCAAAACGTTCAGTAATTTTACTGGGAGCAGATTTGGGACTAAGAGCATCCGTGTCATTCTGGATTAATACTAGTGTATAAATGCTCTTATTTTAAGGTAACGTTTTCTCTTGGCCATGGTGACTTGCTGTGAGTGAAGGGTTTTAGAGTAACGTTCTCCCTCCACTTACGGTGGTGTCAATCCAGCTTCCTGCCAGGAAATTTCAACAGAGGGTGTCTTCAGACGTTTGGACCGCCACTGCAGTCAGGATCCGGCCAGGGCCCCAAACTGATGTGATAGGGGCTTGGCTACTGGGGAGGGTGGTGAGCTGGGTGGGCATGCGGCCGCCTGTCCTTGCCGCCACGCTGCGTGCAGTGGCCTGCCCCCCCCCCACCCCCCAATGGGCAGCCATGGCCACCATGGTGCCCAACACCAGGGGTGAACCCTGACTGGGTTAGGTAAAGCAGGCTTTCAAATCTGAAAAAACGCTTTACTCCCAGTTGGGCGGTCAGATCCCGGCCACGGTGACGGCTAGTGCAGGCTGGGACTCGGGGACTCCTTCGAGTCACAGCCCAGGCTAGCCCCCACCACGGTTAGACTCAATCCTGGGCAAACATCTGGTGCCTGGAATGAGGCCACTCTCTAATGTGGTCCCTGTGCTAAAGCGGTGGAAACCGTGGCAATGTTTGAAAGCACCCAGGGTCACTTTGGATGTATACTAGTGTATAAATGCTCTTATTTTAAGGTAAAGTCTTTTCTCCTAGCCATGTTCCCGATAAGACGGGAGGTGATGGTGATGGGAAGGGCGGGGGAGGTGCTGGCCCCCCTGATAGGGGGGGTTCGCCCGTCTGTTGCTCTTCAGATTCAGAGCCTGGGGGTGGTTTGGGATTCGGGCCTCCGTCTGGATTGGCAGGTGGAGGCGGTGGCTAAAGCTGCCTTTCGCCAGCTGCATCTGGTATGGAGACTTCGACCTTACCTCGCCAGGCCCGATCTGGCCACTCTCATTCATACCTTCATCACCTCGAGGCTAGACTACTGCAACACGCTCTGTGTGGGGCTTCCCTTGTTTCTGGTTCGGCAGCTGCAGCTAGTGTAGAACGCAGCGGCCCGTCTCCTGACGGGGACGGGACAGCGTGAGCACATAACGCCGGTGCTCCACGCTCTGCACTGGCTGCCTATAGCGTACCGAGCCAGATTCAAGGTGTTAGTATTGATTTACAAAGCCCTGCACGGTCTGGGCCCCTCATATCTCGGGGACCGCCTCGCCCTCCACACCTCAGAGCGCTCCCTGCGGTCCACCGGGAGCGCCTTTCTGGAGGTCCCCCATGTAAGATGGGGGGCCCACAATGGAGAGGACGTTCTCTGTGGCTGGGCCACAGTTATAGAATTCCCTTCCGGAGGAGGCTCACCTGGCCCTGCGCCTGTTGGCCTTTCGACGTGTCTGTAAGACTTGGCTGTTCGCCCAGGCCTTCGGAGGAGGGGGTAGGGAGGCGGGGGTTGGTTCTTAGTTATATTTTTGAATTGCTGGGGGTTGATTTATTGTTGTTTTTTTATTGTTATATTGGGTTTTATAATATTGTACGCCACCCTGAGATGCCATCAGCATGAGGGGATGGCTAACAAATGGAATGAAATAAAATAAATAAATAAATAAATAAATGTTGGCTTGCTGTGAGTGGCTGAGCCAATGATAATAGTGAATTATTATTACTCATTTCTATAGCACTTTTAGTGTTCAAAGTGCTTTACAATCTTTATCCAGCTCCTCCTCTCTCAGCTGTCTCTCTGATATCTCTACCTGGATGTCTCAACGTCAACTCAAACTCAAAATGGCTAAAACTGAACTCCTTGGGCATTTTTACACACACATTAAAGTTCCGGATTTTTCAGTTTTCTGGGTTTACAAGTCCACAAGTAAGCTCTGGATTCATTTTTCACACACACACTGCCCTGAGGCAATTCCTAGATGCATTCTACACACAAACACTGCCCTGAGGCAGCCTAAAGTAGACACAGCTGTAGATGTGACAGGCTGCCATGGAAACCAAGTAACCACAGCTGCCTGGAGCAAAGCAGTTTACCAGGAGAACGTTTTACACACAAAAGTTCTGGGAGAAGTTTTACGCAGGAGTTTAAAGATCTGGATATTTAAGATCTGGGTGAGTGATTTAGACACACAGAAAGTTCCAGATGTAACAGCAAACATCCAGGAGAAATGTGTGTGTAAAAACCCTTATCTTCCCCCCTCATCCTTCCTCTCCCTCTTCTCTGTTGATCCTCATCGATGGGGTTACCATCCTTCCCGTCCCCCAACCCCGTAGCTTAGGCTTCATCTTTGACTCACCCCTTTCTTGTAAAGCCTACATCGACTCTGTTGCCAAATCCTGTCACTTCTCCCTCCATAACATTGCTAAGATTCGCCCTTTTCTCTCTGTCTCCTCTGCCAAAACCCTTTTTCATGTCCTGGTCATCTCTCGCCTCGATTACTGTAACCTCCTTCTCATTGGCCTCCCCTGCTCTCATCTTTCTCCCCTCATCTC
>QEPC01012495.1:2203199-2291908 GCA_003113815.1 Sphenodon punctatus | reverse complement strand
TGTTTGTAGGAGTAGGCCTGTGTACTTATTAGATAATCCATTTAGTTCATAGCATTTAGAATAGTTAATAGCAGTTAGATTTAGTGTAGATAGATAGATATAATATTAGATTAAAAAAATAAATTAAAAAACCCCATATAAAAACAAAAAAACCAAATAAAAAACAAAAGAAAACCATATAAAACCCAATAAAAGACCAAAAAACCATATAAAAAACAAAAAAACACTCATAACAACATTTCCCGAACGGCCGAACAGAACAGCCGAACGGCCTAACCAAACGGCCTGTTCGGACGACCGAACCGAACAGCCGAACCCGAACTCGGCGAACGAACCGAACAAACGAGCCAAACAAACGAACCGAACACATCCGAACCGAATGACTGAACCGAACGAACGAAACGAACGCAGCCGAAACGAACAGCCGAACCCGAACAGCAATCTGTTCGCCCATCCCTACTGACAGATGGCACTTTACAGACCCTATGGCAGCAGCAAAGAGAGCTTTCTTTGCCACCACCACAGTCACGGCATAGTCCTTCAAAAACAGTCTATGCCACAGCTGATTGGCTTTGGCATGAGTCAAACGCCACCTGAGCTAGAGCAGTCTACCCTCACGCTTTAGCAACTTCAGGTCCTCCGTGTACCAAGGGGACCCCTGCTGCCACCCTGGAGGAAGTAGACACCTGGTACCAGCGTGTCGATAGACCGGGTCAACACAGCCTATCACAAATCAACCAGGGCATCAACAAAGATCTATCAAGGTGAGCCGATATTTATTTCCAGAGAATTCTGGAATCCTATTGGATCCATTAGTCTCCAGGGGTGGACCAGGCTCTTTTACCTAACGGACGAGGGTAAAAGAGGGCAGGGATCCAGGCCCTCAGAAGGTAATGATCTGACCATGACAACTGTGCCATCGTGACACCCCCAGTAAACGAGCCCCGTTTCCAGGTCAGTGCAGAACAAAGATCCAACATGCGCACTTATGTACTTAGCAAAACTATATATATTGCTATAAGCCAAAACTCCAGCAGTATATCCCAAATACATAGCTCAGAACCCGAAACCCATTTCTATAACTGCATTCATTCCAAGGTATTTAAGTGCTCCTGTGGATCAGGTATCTTGCGGGACCAAGCCCAAAGACACCATCACAGAGCTTACCACCAGCCCTTGACTAATAAAGTATCTCATCACTTATGGGTCCCCATTCTTCACCTTAAATTGCAAGGCTCCCAGTCTGTGCGCCTGTCTGGTTGAATTTGTTTGTCTTCCCCCTCACTAACAGATATTTGATCTATCTGTCTCTCTGGTGTCTTTTTTTGTCGCAGAGATTGATCTGTTTAATTGATGGATAGCCTGGTGTATAATGATTTTGTAATCCAGGCTGTTCTCCTCTTTTGAATAATTGAAGAATAATACAAGCAACTGGGATTTATATCTATACCAAGGCCTGATGCAATAGCCACAGAAAGAAGTGGAAGCTGGATTAGGGAAAGTATTTTAAACAAAACAAAAAAAAGAAAAAAAAACCTCCCAAAAATTTCCTTGCCTGTTGTGTCTTAGAGAATCCTGTTTTCTCAGAATCCCATACTTATTTGAATGGTACGGACTGTCTGCAGCACAGACTCCATAGAACAATAGGCATGAGCTGATTCTGCCATATGATGCAGCTTCATTACACTTCTTTGCTGAAATCAAGAGGGATTAAATGGGGTTCTCTGGCCAAAGGACAGCTCTGCGCCACCATTCTCTCCCAGAAATGCACTTGTTTCAAGGATGCTTAGGAAAAATGCATGTTGCAGGCCCTGCGACATGTAGTGTCCTGGTAAGATCTGGCAACCCTACCATGGAGGCAAGGGGGATCGATCTGCCCAGCATGCACTACATTCTGGCCAGTGAAATCAATCCAGATGGGTTGAAAATGCGGGATCAGGGAGAGTTTAGTTTGTTGTTAGCAAACCTATAGGAAGGGGTAGAGGACCTTTCAGTCTGAGAATTTAGCGTGATGACAGGCCTGATTTGGCTATCCCTTCAATTCCATCAACTTCAGGCCACACCCCAGACTTGGGCCCAACAGGTTTCTAAACGTGGATGTAGTGGTGTCAATGGAAAATTACAAAGCTCAGGTTTCTCTCAGAGGAAATGGGGCATTTCATATTCTTGCAAATTTCTTGTGTCTTTATCCACATGCCTAAGTGCTTTGCGAGGCTGTGGACCTGATTTCTGTACCTCGATTTCCCTACCCATAAAATGGGGATAATTATACTGCTTCATAAATTTGTATAACTCTTTCTGTCAGTGAAAAGCAGCGCTAAAGTGTTATTTATTTTGGTCTTTTCATCTCTCTCTCTCTCCCTTAAATTAACAGAATGTACTACTTTCCAAGCCCTATTTCTTTTCAGTGACTGCAATGGACAATGGAACGAGTTGCCTAGGGAGGTTGTAGACAGGAGTAGATGACCGTCAAGATCCCTTTGAGTTGCAAAGGAAACCCCCCTGTTCTGTTTGCCATTTCTGATGCTGACTGTGCTGGGTCATTTTAGCAATGCCTCAAGTTGTCATACTGATAATTATGTGACTACTGCTGAGCAGCGTTAACAATAGATGTATCTTTTATTCACAGGTAAAAGCTGAAGCAGGCCATTATAGTACACATTTATACAAAGGATTTGAAAAAACCATAAAAAGAAGATGATCAGAAAATATGATTCATTATGAAATGTGATATTACATACGCTATCAAACCTTTTTCAAAAGTATTTTGTTTGGCAACAATTTATCAATAGTCTCCACCCTTTTAAGTGGTCTCCTTCAAAAAAGCACAAATCTCATGCAGCATGTATAAACTTGATCCTGAGGGTTTGCCTTCCTTAGAAAAACTGTAAAAAGATAGAATATTTGTCTTTTAAAAGTTCATAATGCAAATGCTATATTCATAGTCAAAACTATATAAAAATATGGACCTAACTTAACATTTACAAAAACCATTTCCCCCCTCCCCCATCTTTTGTTTTATGATTTTGGTAATAAACAATTTTCATTTCCCGCACTCAGAGAGAAAAAAAAATCCCACAGTGCTCTTTTGAGACTTCCTCAGGTTTGGTCTAGAAGTTCTAAAAGAAGGGGTCCGTGATGAATGAGGTTAGTAACCATGGCAGCAGGTCCTGACACCCCTTGCTCAGGAGTCATCCAACTGGCTTTAGTGGGATTACTCCAGAGCCACTGGTTTCACGACTGCAGCCCAAGGAAGTAGTTATTTAAGCAGTTAATATATATATTTATACATATACAAAACATGGAAAAGAAGTCATTTTTAAAAATCTGAAACAGGAAGAATACAAAAAACCAGAATGTAAAACAATCCTCTTGAAATTTCATAAGACACCTTTTCAATAGATAAAAAATGTTCATAAAAATATCTTGAATCCTAACCAAGAAAACAATTATAATACAATTTCAGTTCTGCTACATAAAACAGCTTTTCTATGAAACAAGAAGGCAAGTTCAGGTATGAAAAACATAATTTACTTATTGCTTCTGCTACAATGTATTTTTTTTTTTACATATAGTCATAAATACACTATACAGTATAAAATATTTGATAGAATACATTTTATGGTCTGCTTTAGGCTTGCTGGTTTTAATTCTAGCACCAAATACAAAAAAGAAAAGTCAAATGAACTTTTTAAAGGCACTTCCTCTTTTTTTTTTTAAAAAAAAAAATCCTCAATTTCTACTACATTTTTTAGCTTTGCTCCATTAGAAACATTGTTCATTTCTTATTTTTGTTGTTGTTGTTGTTGTCTATTTACGGTTCAGATCATGTTGAGGCACCATAATATTGATAAACATTCCAATTCCTCATGCGTTTCAGTCTTCCGTCACATTCTTTGTTGCTTTAGATCTTCACGTTCGCTCCTTCACTTTCCAGATACATCTTCTTTTTCTTTTTCTTTTCTTCACGTTTGGCTGCACTTCCTAAAGTCCCTTGGAAAACCACCTTCAAACTTCCACTTCTCGTATACCGTCTTGCGTATCAGTAACCGTTCCAATATCAAAACACGTGACTATCATGACGTGCGACTTGCACAGGTTAACACACTGCTCCAGTTCCTCTGTCACTTGTTCCAACGCTTCCAAATACTCCTGAGACTCCTTATCAAGGTAAGGGTCCACCTCAACTGTTGGCCAAGAAAAACAACATGCAGTCCTTAGCTTCTTCAGGAAATAGCAACCAGCATTACTGCACATGCAAAATAGTTCCAGG
This sequence comes from Sphenodon punctatus, assembly GCA_003113815.1. Lineage (NCBI taxonomy): Eukaryota > Metazoa > Chordata > Lepidosauria > Sphenodontia > Sphenodontidae > Sphenodon > Sphenodon punctatus. The sequence continues at coordinate 2,287,635 of QEPC01012495.1, read as the reverse complement.
TTCTAATCCAGCAAAACACTGAAGCAGCACCCACCCAAGTGCTTGGTTAGTCTGGAATAAAGCTGAAACTGGGTCCCTAAAGACAGGCTGCCCAATCGTGCCGGCTGGTGTTTGAAAGCAACAAGCCCCAGCTGAGACCACTGCAAAGTCCAGCTCTGCAGCAGTTCTGGCCGGGGCTGTCACTTTCAAAGGCTGTTCCCCCCGCCCGCCCCATGCCTCTCAGCTAGGGGGCCTAGGAGGGGAAGCGCTGGCTGGCCTTTGAAACTGACGGGCCGCTGCCTGGGCCAGATCCTGTCACTTTCAAGGGCCACTTCCCCCACTAGAGTGGGAGAAGTGCCGACCGACCTTTGAATCTGACAAACCCCCGTCAGCACTGCTGGGCGTGTCAGTTTCTCTGAGTAATGCTTGCATTTGGGGGCAATGGGTGCCCGACTGGTTCTTGGGTAGCCCACTGGGTGCCTGAAAATGCAGGCATTTCCTGCAGGTACTAATTTTAGTCCCCACTGCAGCTCTGGGGGCCCTGAGCTCCACGCCTCAATTTCCCATTTGTAAAATCTGAATGCTTCCTCGCCTCTGCACGTTGTCACTATAGACAGAATGCTAGATATCATTATTCATTCATTCCATCCTTGGGAGTTTTGGTTTTCTCTCTCCTAACTGGATTGCTTACAAATTCCTTCACCCTTCAGACAATACCTCGTTATTGCAAAGAAATGCCAATTCGGTGCCTCAAAAAGTGATTTAAGGTCCTGTTTCAGCAAATAATCTCAAAGCATGAACGTAAGAAGTGCCACAGTGAGTCAGATCACAACAGTGGCCAACTTCAGTTGCTTCAGAGACGTGCCCAATAGGTCATAATGGAGTGAGCCATTTCCTGCGATTCACTCCCAGTTCCCAACAGTCAAACGGTCTCATTCCCTGACCAACGTGACTCAAAGCCATCCTGGACCTACATTCCAAGAATGGGTATTTTCAGACGTGACGTTGACACGGTGAACCACGGTGAATACCCACCTGTGGTCACCGTGTCCCTTACGCCTGTTTGCGGCGCGCCAGATGTTGGCCACGGTCAATCGGCACATGGGGTTCGTTTGAACCACGCTTCCCGGGCTAGCCGGGGGAAGGTCCCTGGAAGCGTGGTCAAACGGACCCCGGGCCGTGGCCAAGTAAAGTAACGTCTGGCCGCGTGCCACGGCCCGGGATCCCCGGCGGGATCCCGGGCCGTGGCACGATCGGCCGGCCGCGGCGGCCGCATTGGCCCCGCCGCCCGCCCGTCTCCTCGGAGGGCGGGCGGTGGGGTGCGTGGAGGGGGCGGGGCCGTGCGGCCGCACGTTGCGCCGCGCGGCCCCGGCCCCTCCCACTTTCCCCGCCGGGATCCCCCCGGCACGTCTGTTGTGACGTTACGGGGTGACCCCGGCGGGGAACGAAGCCGGTGGTGCCAGTACGGGGCCAAAGGGCCCCGTATCGTCTGAAAGTACCCCATGTATCCAATCTATGGGTGAAAACTAACCCTGGCCCACTATGGCCAGGGGACTCGCCGGGATGTAGGTTTCCAGGCCGCCAGATGTGGGGCCCACTGCTGCCAAGGCCTGGGTTGCCGGCTGGCCCAGAACTGGTCCCCCGGAAGATCCTGGGCACACAGCTCAGACCAAGGGCCGCCCAGATGAGTCAACACGGGCCACAGCAGGTCAGTGCATCTGTCTGCGACCCCATCCCTCACCGGGGAATTGGGGGCCACCATGGCTGGCCCTTGCCTGGCTGCCATGGCAGGGGATGGGGCCACCTGGCTGTGCATTTGTTCTGTTCTCCCACCAGGAGTGGAGCAGGGGAGGGCTCACTGGCCAGCCCAGTCAGGCGTGTGTTTGTTGTGTGCCCCGACCCAGCCCTAAGGGGGGCGACTGCCATTTCTACACCCCACTGGGTGGGAAACGGCCACGGCAGCCACACGTTTATTTTCACCCTATGTCTCAATGAAGTCAACAGGAGGCTTGATGTTCTTTTGCTGAATCAGGGCATACAACACAGGTATTAGAAAGCCAGGGTGGTGTAGTGGATCAAGTGCTGGACTTGGTTTTGGGAAGCCAGGGTTCAAATCCTATCTTAGCCATGAACTCATTGGGTGGCCTTGAGCAAGTCACAACAACTTCTCAGCCTCAGTTCCCCATCTGTAAAATGGGGATGTCTGTCTCTTCCTGTTTCTCACCCTAGTTCATCTAGTGCGACTTTCAGACCTGTCCCCCCACACATATTTTGGCCGCAGGAGGGAATGCGCGGGTTCGGCCAGTCTGAAAGCTCCCTGCGCGGCTTTGTCGGCAAACACACGCAGAGATACAGAGCAGGATTTCCTGCTCTGTATCTCTGCGTGTTTGCACCAGCAAAGCTGCGAGGAGGGCTTTCAGACCGGCCGAACCCCGCACATATCCTGGCTTGCACATTCCCTCCTGTAGCCAAAATATGTGCAGGGGGGTGGGGTAGGGGGCAGGTCTGAAAGTTGACATAGATTGTAAGCCCACTGGCAGGAACCTGCCTCCAAAAATATGTGACTATAAAGCTCTCTGTATGCCTAAAACTGCTCTGGAAATAAATAGCAGTAGTATTACCCATGAATACTTACAGTCTTCTTTCCACTTATTGGGATCCATCATCAACCTGCACTTTGTCTCTTCCAACTCTTCTTTCAAGAACTCATACTTTGCCTTCACTTCTCTAATCCGCTGATGGCGCCTTTCTAAGATCTTCAGCTTGGTATTGAAATACATCAGACCCTTTTGAAAAGGCAACAATACCGTTGCATTAATCTGTCTGCTATCAGCTGGCTTCCCCCCTACCAAACTTATCCTCATTCATTTTTAACATTTACTTGTTAACATCAACTTGTAACGTTTAAAAGCTGTCTTAATGCACATTTGTGGCTCTTGATCTATAAGATCAGCTTGCTCTAAGCAGTTTTATATTTACTGCACTTTTCTGAGTTAATATATTTCTCTTAATACACTTTAAATTACTACTGTTTGTACAGAAATTATTTTCTTCACCAGTGCAAACAGTAAACACTGTTTAGTAACATTAAACAAAAACTGTGAATTCATAATCAGAGAGATTATTAAGATGTAAGAATATGAATTTACATAAAAGCATCCGTACCTTTTCAACATCCTGGAAAGGCTGTTTCAAAGGAAATGAGGAGAGGGAGGGGAAAAAAAGAGAGATCAGAAGAATACCGAATTGTCTTCCCCCAAATAGAATTAGCTGAATTGTTTTTCCAATTACAAGTAAATTAAACTCATGACATCTCTGATGTAATAGAATTCTAAGCAGGATACTTTATGTCATTTACATAAAGAGTTAATGACCCTTCAGTGCAGTAAGGCTATAAAGTTTCATCAGGCAAGCAAAGATTGTAAAGTCTTCTCATAATGTATTCATTGGTATTCTCTACTCATGCCATCAGTCATGTTAAACACAATTAATTGTAGACAGTAATTATTTTCATTTTCTATGTTCAGGGCACCCCAACATATGAATTGTAAAATTAATAATTATAGTGCTTTAATTGCAATCAATTTCCTGAATGCCATACTAGCATTCAAGCAATGACTCTGCCTGTATACTGTAATTTAGGTTGTCTGGAGTTAGTATAAAATATGTGCTGACCTCAGTTTCCTCTTGTCTGTGTCGCTGTAATCGTTCCACATCATCAATCTCATAAACTTTAATTTCAAACGGCTCTTTTAAAGTGCCTGGCAGAGGTGGTAGATCAACCCACTGGCCAGTGACACTTGGCTTCCTTCCTCCGGATGCAGCATCAGGCAGCGGAGCAGGAATCAGTCTGCGACGCTGGAGACCTTAAATAAAAAGGCAGAATGTTTGGTTTGGCATCCTTAAGCTAGCAATACCCACCATAATAAAAGCTACCACATTAGGTTTCCAGGGCACCTTGGGGGAAATGCTTTTTATCTCCTTGTTTTAATAAAGCAGCTTATAAGGCACTTAAATGGCCTGATGAGCTTTGACATAGATCTTATTTATCGGGAGCTGTCGCAGGTTTCCCCTGAGCCGTGTAAGCATGCACTCTCTCTAGAACCTTTCCAAAACTCTACTTGTCCAACTTCGCTCTTTTTGGTGATTATTATTCTCCAGTGGGTAGTTCCAAAGTCATTAGGTTGGGTTCCCCACCTTGGTAAAAGTATCGGCGCTGATTCTGTGATGAAGCAGGTAACGCTGGATAATTCGAAAAGGCTATTCTACACTGGTTTTAAAGCCAAAGAAAGACTCATACAGATGAATCCCCTCCATGCTACAGAACGGTTCCCTTGCTCTCGCATTATCTCATGATTCGGGACCCCTTTCTTCTATCTCAATCATGCTCTTTCATCCAGTTAAATCAGAGATGGAGAAGGGTTTCCTTTCCAAAGGCTGCATAGAAGATGGGGGAGGGGGAAGGCTTAAGAGGTGCAGTCAAGGTGAGGAAAGGAAGAGGAGGGTCCAGTTCATGGATCTATGATATGGATCAGTTCCGTCCTTGTATGCATGCCCTCACCTCTACTCCCTTTCCCTGAGCTCAGCCTTTCCGGTGGAAACTAGATCCAGGGGCCAGATCCAGGAACCGAAAAGGGTCAAATAAAAACTAGCCACAGGCTGCATTTGGCTCAAAGTTTCTTACCCCTGGATTTGATGAACAAATGGTGTCCTCTTAGGCCAGGGGCAGCCAGATTTGCCTGGCATCAGTTCCAGGCAATCCACCACCCGGTCAGGCCCAGCCAGCAAATGTATGAGGTGGAGGGGCAGGGAGCTGTGCCCTGCACCCTTGCAGCATAGCCACGCCCCCTTTCTGAATGCAGTGATGTCAGCAGCAGGTGCCATGGATACGAGTCTGTGTTCCATCTCAAACATGTCTGCTCCATGTGGAAATATAGCGTGTTGAGCATCAATGCCAGGCCAGTGGTTTTGTAAAGTTTAAGAGTGGCAGAGAGGGGTTGAAATAAATTAGCGCCACTAACTATCCGCAAGCTTGCAGGAAAGTGAGACATCATTTGCCTATGGAGCCACCCAGTGTAAATATTCTTAATAAATAAATAAATTATTATTATTATTATTATTAACAAACATTTATATAGCGCCAGCAGCGTACCTGGCACTTTACAAAGTAATAAAATAGACACGGTCCCTGCCCCTAGGGCTTACAATCTGAGAGACAGGAGCTGGGGGAGAGACTTAGGAAGAGGAACAGAGGGAGAGACAAGGGGTCTAACATTCATGAAGATGCGAGGTCTCAAGTGCACGTACTTGGCTTGGTTACGATGAGAATGACAGCAGGCAGGTCCCTGTGGCAAGGATAAGGGTAAACCGATCGTAGGTATAGGAATAGTGGCTCAGCAGGATAAAGAGTCAGACAGAGCAGAGCGAAAGAGGTGAGTTTTAAGGAGAGATTTGAAGGTATGAAGGGAGGGGGCAAGGCGGATCCCCAGATCATCATTTTATCTCTCTCTATTCATTTCTACACATAAATTAAAAAATAAATCCCCACCCCCTATCTTCATTTGATCCTTATTCATTTCTACAAATAAACTAAAAACCACATAGGGAACATTTTGGTTGCTAAGCTTGTCTGTTCCTATAGAGAGTGACTAAAATTATGAGACTCAAGGGATAAGAAATATGGGGCCGCTGGGACACATGACGCTAATCTGTTTTGTCCATGTAATCAATTTGTGCATCTCTTCTGTGACATTTGTACGACTGTGTCATGGCTTCAACCCTGATCCTCCTACTGAAGTCAATGACAAAACCCCCACTCTTTCAACTGCTTCTTTTCAAGGGGAAATTGACTGTGGATTAATTTCATGTGGTTCAATGGTCCCATCTAATCTCAGCAGGTCCACAGGCATCCCCAAAGGCAGCTGCAAGGGGGCCAAGCCCTCCATCTCTTAGAGCAGGGGTTGGGAACCTCAGGCCCGGGGGCCAAATGCGACCCACGGCAAGTTTTTATGTGGCCCCTTTCCACTTCCTGGATCTGGTCCTCGGATCCAGTTCTTACCTCCAATCACTGAAAACTGAGCTCAAGGGAAGGGAGCAGAGACAAGGGCACGCAAACAGGGACAGGGGACAGTTCTATGGCACAAATCCATGATTTGGGCCCTCCTTTCCTTGAGTGCATCCCTTAAGTGCCCCCGCCCCAACTTCTGTCTAGCCCTCGGAGCTAGGGCTGAAGCAGCAACTCCTTTTTCTTTGCTGATTTCTCATTCCGCCGTTTCGGAACTGCCCGCAACTTTCCGCAGCTTTTCCGCCGGCATTCCGCTAATTCCATGCCCTTTGCTTTGCAATATCGGAATTATCGGAAAGTGTCGGAATAATCTCGGAAAGTGTCAGAAGAAACATTGTTCTGCTCCTTCGCAGCGCAACCGCATGTCGGGAAGTGCCGGCAGAAGTAGCGGAATAAAAGTAGCAGAATGAATGTCTCTATCGCATGCTGCCGCTCACTGAGGAAGAGCTCTTTCTGTCGGAAACAGCTACCGCAGCGGTTTGCCGTTTCAGCCCTACTTGTGCATGCTCTCAAAGTGGCCCCTGGGAGGGAAAAGGTTCCCCACCCCTGTCTTAGAGGAAGGCCACATGAGACGCTATCCCACACTGGGCTACCTTACCCCACATTAGCCAGTCTGATGCCGCCAGATGTTTGCTCACTTCCACCCCAGGGCAGGTGGATGGCGGCTAAGTGAAGCGTCTGCCAGAGAAGGCTGGTGACGCATCGCAGGCTACTGTTGCCCCACCTGGGCCAATGTAGGGTAATCGGCCACCTCCCACCTGGTCATCCTTGTGCAGCCCTGCCACAAGGCGAGGTCTAAGGATTGGGCCCGAAGAAGCACGCTCATCCTGGCCACCAAAGAGCTGGTCGGGGGGGGGGAAGGAACATGCTCACACTGGCTGCCAAACAGTTACCCTCCCCCCCATCAGCTGTTTGGTGGCTGGGGTGAGCACACTCCTCCAGGGCCCCCCAGTCAGCTGTTTGATGGCAGCTCCTCCCAGAAGTCCAATCCTGCTGCACAGCAGGAGAATTTTTATTTTTATATTTCTTTAATTTACAAATTTATATCCCGCCCCTCCTGAAAACAGCTCAGGGCGGCTAACGATTTCAAGAATATAAAAATACAACCATAAAAATACTTTAAAAAAACTCATAATATTACCACAATTAAAACACGGCTAGGGTAACGCTAAAACAATTGATACAATAAATAAAGGTGGAGGGTGATAAAAAAAACCTAACCCCCGCCTCCCCAAAGGCCTGGGTGAACAGCCAGGTCTTGCAAATTCGTCGGAATGTTAAAAGGCTTGGGGCCAGGCGAGCTTCCTCCAGGAGGGAGTTCCAAAGGCGCGGCCTGGCTACCGAGAATGCCCTCTCCATTGTGGCCCCCCGCTTAACACGGGGGACCTCCAAGAAGGCACCCCCGGCAGACCGAAGGAGCCGCTCTGGGGCGCGGAGGGCGAGGCGATTCCTGAGGTACGAGGGGCCCAGACCGTGAAGGGCCTTATAGATCAACACCAAAACCTTGAACCTGGCTCGGCACGCTATTGGCAGCCAGTGTTATGTGCTCCTGATGGCCCGTCCCTGACAGGAGCCGGGCCGCCGCATTCTACACTAGCTGCAGCCTCCGAACCAGGAACAAGGGCAGCCCCACGTAGAGCGCATTGCAGTAGTCCAGCCTCGAGGTGATGAAGGCATGGATGAGGGAGGCCAGATCCGGGCTGAAGACATACGGACGCAGCCTCCGCACTAGATACAACTGGCAGAAAGCGGCCTTCGCCACCATCTCCACCTGTAGCTCCAGGTGGCGATCTGTGTCCAATATCACCCCCAGACTCCAGACCTGCTGAGCTATAGGAGGGCGAACCCCCACAATCAGGGGGGCCGACACCTCCCTCACTCTCCCCACCAACATCACCTCCGTCTTATCGGGATTGAGCTTCAGTCTGGTCTGCCACATCCATTCCACCACAGCCTCCAGACACTGGGATAGCAACGAGATAGCAGGGTCTGGGTCAGCTGAAAAAGAGAGGTACAGCTGAGTATCATCAGCATATTGGTGACATCGCACCCCGAACCCTCTCATGACCTCCCCCAAGGGCTGCTTATATACATTAAATAACAATGGAGACAGAATGGAACCCTGCAGAATGCTGCAGGATAAAGTGCAGGGGCAAGATGTTTCAGCTCCCAACACCACCCGCTGGCTTCTCCCTGAGAAGAATGAGCGGAACCTTTCAAGAACAGTCCCGTCCAGACCCCCCAGGTCACGCAGCCATCTCAACAGCAGCCCATGGTCCACGGTGTCAAAAGCGGCCGAGAGATCTAGCAGGATGAGAAATGTCGAACATCCTGCGTCCATCTCCCAGCGGAGATCGTCGACCAAGGCCACCAACGCTGTCTCGGTGCCATAGCCGGGGCAGAACCCAGATTGAAAAGGGTCCAGGAAACCAATACTATCTAGATGCGCCTGGAGCTGGATCGCCACCGCCCGCTCAATAACCTTCCCTAAAAAGGGAAGGTTAGAGACAGGTCGGTAGCTGGCGAGTGTGTCCACATCCAACAATGGTTTCTTCAGCAGGGGATGTACTACAGCCTCCTTGAGGCTAGGCGACAGCCTCCCCTGCTGCAGGGACGCATTAACCACCCTCGCCAGCACCGTCCCCAATGTCTCCCTGGAGGCTTTCACCAACCAGGACGGGCACGGATCAAGTTCGCAACTGGTGGCTCTCACAGACACCAAGACATCCACCGCATTGGCTGGCGTCACTTCCTGAAACTCCCCCCACAAAGTTGGACCAGATGGGGCCTCCCTCACCTCGCACTCTCCACCTACTGCCCCTAATTCAGTGTCAAAGTCGCTCTGAATCCGAGCGATCTTGCCTGCGAAGTAGGTGTGGTTCTAGAGAGAACATCTCTTCAGTCCACCCCAAGGCCTGGCAAGACTTGTGACGGTGGCCTCCCCACCTGGTTTCCCCACGCAGGGGGGTGGGGCAGATCATTTGGACTGCTCTTCCCACCAGCCCAAAGGGTGACAGCTGTGTTCGCGATCCAGCCGGCCCTATCTCATGGGGCTTTACATCCTTAGGCTGCATTCACCTGAGATGCTTAGTATGTAAAAAAAACAACTTCCCCTTGCTTTATTTTTTAATGTGTGAAAGGGTTAATTGCAGGATACATCAGGGGTAATGAACATTAACTCCAAAAAAGTTAAACCGGAAAGCAAGGTTTAAAAACACATTTCCCATAATGTGTGAAGGGATTAAGCCACCTATTGCCTGGTCAGCCTTAATTGCTGTACGAGGGGGATGGACGGGATTTCCCCTTGAGGGGATGCCTGCCCCCCACTGCCTGCCTGCTCAGGACAATGCACTGTTGACAAGGAAAAAAAAAGCAAACCCAAAAAAGCATAATAATGGAATACCAGAAAAATGGGGCATGCACGGTGTCTTTTGAAGTGAGGGAGAGAATGTGGGAACATTTAAAGTGCATACATGCAAACTCCTGCAACAAAGACTACAGGAGGGAGAAGAGTCTCGTGCAAATGCAGCCTTATGGTGTTCACAAATCAGACAATAGCCTACTGCAGTCCAGGTTTGGTCCATGCAGCCCCCACTCACATGTTTAGCACGTCCAGCCTAATAAACCAGCAGCCCCCTGCATCTATTTTATGCGCTCACAGGCTGCCCCCAATGGCAGTGCCAGTGAGAGAGGGGCAGGAAGTGGTTGTTCCTTGGATGTGCTAGGATTTTCACCCATGACTCTATGGCGCTGGTGAACCTGTACGCGACCTAATTGATGGGACGCAACCTAACTGATGGGACGCAGGCACGTGGGTGCACGTTGGCCCTGATTTGCCAGTATAGCACACTTCACATTCTCCGAGACCCCGCCATGAGTGGGGGCTGCGTGTCCGGTGGGTGGTGGCCACGTGGCTGGCGGGGGCAAACAACTCATAAACGGGCAAGTGTGGGCTAATGTCTCGTTAACACCCTAAGGCCGCTTTTAAACGAGAGTCCCGCGTTGAAAGAAAAGCCGCGCGAGGGGGTGTTTACATGCTCCCCGCGCTGTCGGAAGTGACGTGCTCCCCTGAAAAGTGAGGCTTTCAGAATGTGCCTCTTCAAAGCACCGCATCTCCAGCCGCCGCCACTGCCGCCACCAGGGAGCACGTCACTTCCGGCAGCGCAGGGAGCATGTAAACACTCTCCGCGCAGCTTTTCTCTCAACGCGGGAGTCAGGAGGCGCTTTTCAGCACCTTGTATAAAAGCGGCCTTAGTGTGTAGCTCCCGGAAAAGCTTAAATTCAGAGCCAGTCTTTCTCGAATCCGGCCTGACAGCTTGAGCACCCAGTTACCCCCAGGAATATGACCAACATTTCATAACTGAATGCAGCATATTTTAGGTCGGTAATAGGGGTCTCTATCAACCCTCTCTTCTTGGTGTGATGTGAAATAAAACGCTTCTGAAGCCCCGCTTTCTGTCTCAAACATATTAGAGTGTCAGAGTATTAAGCGCTCAAAAAGTAAAGATATAATTTACCGGCAGAGGACAATTCCAATTGAAAAAGAAATAGTTTGTCATTTTTAAAAGACCTTATAAGCATTTCCTGGGGCAAAACAAATACAAATCCATCAGAGAGTAATACCTTCTCACTATGTGTGCAACTTTACACAGCTGTTAATATTGATTTGTAGGAGAGGCTTAAGAGGTTGATGTACTATGAAAAGAGAACCGCAGCAAGCATTGCACCAGGCCTCGGCACTGATTTACTGCCGGCTAAAACAACTCACTTGTATGACCAAAAAGTGCCTTAATATATACATCAGCTTAACTCATCTGGCTCAGCTGCCTGAAGTGAGCGTAATGTTACCTACAGTGACTACAAGCATCATTCCTTGGCATCCCCAAAGAATGAAGTTCATCTACTTGGAGCACTCCTTTATCTGTCTCACACAAGAAACCCCACAAAAGCAACACCGCCATTTTGCCAATAACTATCGTTGCATGAACTGGAGCAAATTTGCTGTCACAACTATACTAATTCAGACTGGAAATAATAAGAACAATTTCCAAAAACACTGCCATTAAAGGGCAGATTCAGAAATCCTTATTCATGTTCAGTAGCACTTTGCCTGTTCCTGAGCCCTGTAGGTACGTTGACTCATCAAGCCAGTTTCTGCAGCCCACAAAACCCAACGGAGATATGCAGCCAGCACCACACACAACCACCTCTGACCTTCCCCAACCAGCAGGTTAGGTACCCATTCACAGCTGGATGGATTACGGGCAACTATCTAGAAGGAAAGCAAGTAGGACTTGAACCCACAACCTGCAGAAATGTAGGTGGGTTCATTAGCCACTCAGCCAATGCACACCTAGACCAGCAAAGGTAGCAGAATGTGGCTTTAGCTAAACAGCCTTTCGTCTTGTCTTTGTAGTGGGCTTAAAGAGTTAATGCAAGTACAAACTTATATGAATGGAAATAAGTCTGCTGGTCTTCCATCTTTTGCACAACTTTAATGGCTTGACAAAAGCCTATATAGTTTTGTACAATAATCTACAAGTTTAGTTTATTTTCTTTTATCAATTTTATCTCTCTCATTAGGATCTAGAACCATATGGCTAGAAGAGACCTCCAGAATCATCAAGTCCAACTCCCCAGCGCTAAGGCAAAATTAACAAAAAGTCCACTCTTGACCCCTCTGACCCTTCTAGCTATCGTCCTGTCTCACTCCTTCCTTTTGCTTCCAAGCTGCTTGAACGTGTTGTCTACTCCCGCTGCCTTGACTTCCTATCCTCCAACTCCTCCCTTGACCCCCTCCAATCTGGCTTCCGCCCCCTTCATTCTACTGAAACTGCTCTCGCTAAGATCACCAACGATCTTCTGGTGGCTAAATCTAAACGTCTCTATTCCATTCTTGTCCTCCTTGATCTCTCTGCTGCCTTCGATACTGTTGACCACTCACTCTTGCTGGATTCCCTTCACTCCCTTGGCTTTTGTGGCTCTATCCATAACTGGTTCTCCTCCTACCTCTCTGACCGCTCCTTTAATGTGTCTCTCTCCAACTCCACCTCCTCCTCCTTCCCCCTCTCAGTTGGTGTTCCTCAAGGCTCTGTTCTTGGCCCTCTCCTCTTCTCGATCTATACCTCATCCTTCGGCAAACTCATTGCCTCCCATGGCTTCCAATACCACCTCTATGCTGATGACACTCAACTCTATCTCTCTACTCCCTCTCTCTCTCCCTCTGTTCAAGCTCGTCTCATCAACTGTCTCTCTGACATCTCTACCTGGATGTCTCAACGTCAACTCAAACTCAACATGGCTAAAACTGAACTCCTTATCTTCCCCCCTCATCCATCCTCTCCTTCCTCACTGTCAATAACTATTGATGGAGTCACCACCCTGCCTGTCCCCCAAGCCCGTAGCCTAGGCTTCATCTTTGACTCACCCCTTTCTTTTAAACCCTACATTGACTCTGTTGCTAAATCCTGTCGCTTCTCCCTCCATAACATTGCTAAGATTCGCCCTTTTCTCTCTGTCTCGTCTGCCAAAACTCTTGTTCATGCTCTGGTCATCTCTCGCCTCGATTACTGTAACCTCCTTCTCACTGGCCTTCCCCGGTCTCACCTTTCTCCCCTCATCTCTGTCCAAAACTCTGCTGCCAGGGTCATCTACCTCACCAGTCGCTTCGACCATGTGCAGCCCCTCCTCTCTTCGCTTCACTGGCTTCCCCTTCCTGAACGAATCCTGCACAAGCTCCTAGTCTTCACCTATAAAGCTCTTCACAACCTTGCTCCCCGCTACCTCTCTGCACTTATCGCCCTCCATACTCCAGCCCGTGCACTTCGCTCCTCCTCTGTCCCTTCTCTCACCCTTCCACGCCTTCCCTGCTCCCCTAAGCGCCTTCCTCCCTTCTCACTTGCTGCCCCCCATGCCTGGAACTCCCTCCCTGTCCACACCCGCCTTGCACCCTCCCTTCATACCTTCAAATCTCTCCTTAAAACGCACCTCTTTCGCTCATCTCTGTCTGACTCTTTATCCTGCTGAGCCACTATTCCTATACCGACGATCGGTTTACCCTTATCCTTGCAACATGGACCTGCCTGCTATCATTCTCATCGTAACCAAGCCAAGTACGTGCACTTGAGACCTCGCATCTTCATGAATGTTAGACCCCTTGTCTCTCCCTCTGTTCCCCTTCCTAAGTCTCTCCCCCAGCTCCTGTCTCTCAGATTGTAAGCCCTAGGGGCAGGGACCGTGTCTATTTTATTACTTTGTAAAGTGCCAGGTACACTGCTGGTGCTATATAAATGTTTGTTATTAATAATAATAATAATAATAATAATAATAATAACTAGATCTAAACCATCCCTGATAAATACTGATCCAACCTCGCCTCAAAATCCTCCATTCTGCAACCTCCTTCAGCCACTTGTTCCATTGACGGACTGTTTTTACAGCTAGGAATTTCTTCCCAGCTCTGAACCTAAATCTGCTTTTTGTATAACTAATGTCTTTTCCCACCAGGGACTTGTGTTCACTGCATCTTCTCCATTGGGAGCAATGGGGAAAACCCAGTGAACATGGGTCCCTGATTTCCGCGAGTTCTTCCCTTAGTGGCACGAATGGAGAATAATTGTTCTCCGTCATCTTCATTGCAGCCTTTTAACGCTCTCAACGCTGTTCTCTTCCAATCAAGGCAGATAATCGATATTTATAGTTAGGGGCCACAATAACAACTTGACATCTTAAAGCAGGGGTGGGGAACCTCGGGCCCAGGGGCCAAATGCGGCCCTCAGCAAGTTTTTATGTGGCCCTTTTCCTGTTCCTGGATCTGGCCCCTTGATCCAGTCTTTACCCCCCAGCACTGAAAAACTGAGCTCAGGATAAGGGAGCCAAGAGGAGGGCATGCACACAAGGGTAGGGGACAGATCCATGATCTGGGCTCTCCTTTTCTTGAATAAACCCATTAAGCACCCCTGCCCCTAACCTCTATGTGGTCCTCGGAGCTCGTACTAATATTCAATGTGGCCCCCAGGACAGAAAAGCCTCCCCACCCCTGTCTTAAAGAAATCCGATTTAGAAGAAAACTTAATGAATTTCTAAGGCTGCTTTTAGACGCGCGCAGCGGCCTTGCACCTGAAAATAACCCGCCTTTGAAAAAGAGCGCGGGTGATCGTGCCTCTTTTTAAAGCCGCAAATTAAAGACCTCGGTCATTGAGGTCTTTAACACGCGGCTTTAAAAAAAGACGCGAGTGCAATAACGTACGTCTCTGCCCGTCTAAAGGCGCATGGTTTTCAGGTGCGAGCCCACCACACTCCTCTAAAAGCGGCCTCAGGCACAAAAAATTCTCATGCAAGATGTTTTGGTTTTACCTGTTGATCTTTTCTTTGGGGATTTCAAACTCCGCAAACGCCCTGGCGAGGACATCCCGCTTTCGCTCATGGAGTCATGTGCTGAGGAAGCGCTACCTGTGGCTTCGCTGTCACGAATCATGCTTTCGTAGCCACTGCTGCCACCACTATGGTAAAACAGAGCTGTCCTCCCCATTGCTGGTGGCAGCTCCCCACTCAGGACACTGCTATTATCACTGCCATGTCCACTGCTATACCGCTGGGGTCTCCTAGGTGCGGTTATCTTGCTGTATGGAGATGGCAGCACTGGAATCTGTGATTTTTCATCACTGAGGTTAATACCGCTGTCATTGCCACTATCAGAGTCCGTAGAGCCTCTAAAATGGCCCATCTTGACTGAGCTACCAGAGGCTAGTTCATTAACACGACTGTTGGCTGCCCTAATTGCTTGTTTTGTCCCCATAATCGTTCCCCTGCCGGGTTTGCTGTTGACACCCTGCACAGACCGTGGTGTCGTTTTCCCGCTTGGAGGAATGCTAGAGCCCTTTCCAATAGACTGAGTCAGTGACTTCACAGATGAGCTAAGAGACTTTGCTCCATTTGTGGAAAGGCTGCGGTTTTTAGTCCCACTGGCTGGTGCCTTCTGGCTAGTGGCACTTTTTGCCTGGCTGTTTTTACAGGGTGAGGGTGCCATGTAAGATGGTGGAGAAGTCACAGCAGAAGCCACAGGGGGAACTCCCAGCCTTGGGACTGACCGTCTGCCACTACCAATACCAGTGCTGCAATTTTCTCTAGTCATATTGGCTTTGGATCCAACGGACATCAAACTATCGCACCTCTCTAGAGACATGTGGCTCCCATACCGGTGAACAGCTTCATTTTTCAATGCCTTGGTCTTTAGACTTGAAGTTGCTTTAGGCAAAGAGTGGTCTCCCTTGAAGTTTGCTCTATTGCCGGTACTTTCATTGACACAGGTGCCAACCCTTGATCGCAAATCTGCTTCTTCATCGGCTTTTGCTGAAGCAACTCTAGTAGAATCCAGTCCTACAGCCTTGCTCCCGCCATTTGCTAGCCCAGCATTTTTCTGGTCTAGGCTTGATTTACGCACAGGGGGTGTTGGAGGAATTATCCCACTTGGCCTAGGCAACATGCTCGATTTCTGCAGCAGACACTTCTTCCCGGAAGAAGCTTTCAGGCTGCCAGTGGCAAAAGCAGTTTCTGAGCTTCCCCGACTCGCCCCTTCCCCAGAGGCACTAAAGCTGTGTGCCACCGGCACCACACCCAACGTGGTGGCTCCTCTCTTAAGCTGCGGCATTTTCATGACGGCTTCAGATTTCTTAGTGGCTCCACTGGAAGATTTACAAGCCATTTCACAGCCATCCACAACCCTCTGAGAGCATGCAAGCATAGTCTGAGATTTAGTTGGCCTACTGGGATTGCCAAAATAATGGGCAGATTTTGCTGGCTGCTTATCAGCTCCAAATGTGTGAGATTTCAGAGGCAGTAGTGGGTCTTCAGATTTTGCTTCCAAGTGATTCTCTGCGCGGACCAGCCAAGGATCTTCAAAGATATCCTGTGGGTTTTGTTGTTCCTTGTAGTTTAAGGTGGTATGGTTTTGGGTTGAAGATGAGGTAGTTTTGGATTTCCTAGGAAGACTAGAGTGTATAGTTTCTATAATCGGTGTACCCCGAGAGGTACTTGCTCTCACTTTCACTGGCTGGTCAGTAACACAAAAAGCACTTTTAGTCTGAGAGGCTTTGGTTAATTCAGAGACTTGTGGGGTTTTGTTGAGCCCTGAAGGTGTTTTGCCTGATCTCAAACTCTCACTCTCCAGCTCCGAAAAGCAAAACCCGCTGTCATTCAGGGAACATTTCTGGGGAACTGTTACATTGGGCGAAGCCAAGTTAAAAGGTTCCTCGGATTTATTACAGCTATAAGATGACTGTGCAACAAAGTTGTTGCTGGACTGGGCTCCTTCGCTCTCAATTGTACAGATGCTGACTCCGCTGAGCCAAGAGCTGATGGAGGAGCGTCTACTGCTGCTGGAGAACGGACCCTCAGCAAAGGGCACGACGATATCAATATTGACACCAGTAGAGCTGGCCTGTGAGGTATACGCGTCAAACTCATCATTTATACTGCTAATAATACTAACTGGCCGAGAGCCTGATGCAAGGGCCTGCAGGGAGCAGTCGCTGTTAAAGCTAATGATGCTGGCAGGTCTTCCATTATCCAAAATCCCACTGATGGAGAGTTCCTCTACTACGGTGAAAACAAGCTCATCTTCCCCATTCAGATCCACAGGCTGCTGCAATGTCACAGTGGTAGTCAATATATCCCGGTCGAAGCATTTGCCTCTGAACTCTGACCGGAAGCTATGGACTTCTATAGCGCCAGATTGATTCTGCGTGTTGCTACCAACTACAAACGTACTTTCGCCAGGGTTGTGCTCAGCCTTGGCAGCCATTTGTTTACTCATTCCCACAGGAGGGGTCCGGACTGCACTGCTATTGTCCAACTCAGGATAGGCTCCTTTGGACTTCAGGGAAGGATCCTTCTGCTGCGGGGGTGGGGGTGCAGGGCTGGGCAGAGGTCTCTTTACGTAGGAGGTCTTTTCTTTCACAATGGGTTCAGCTGTCACTTTGCCTTGTTCTTGACTCTTGGCTATGCCACATTTTAACGATTTGAGGGAATCTGTGATTGTCTCCTCGCCATCCAAGACTAAGTCCAGTTTGTTGACTTCAACTTTGGTTTGCGGTTTGGAATATTCTATTTTTGTGGGAGGCGTGTTCTTTTCATGACAGCTGCCGCTCCACAGAGCAGTAGCCTGGAAATGGATATTATGCCCTTTCTTAGAAGACAATGTTTCTGCTGGGACAGGCTTTTTATAACCGCCTGGAGGAGACGGTGGTTTTCCCTTTATCAACTTCGACTGTGCATTTTCTGTGCTTCCTGGAGCTGGACTGCAGGTTGACACAGTGGGGGCCTCTCCCCCAGGAAACTTAATTGGCTCCTCACTTCCATCGATGCACTCTAGCCTTTCCTGAAGCTCAGCAAAAGTGTTGCATTTGAAATGGTCTTTGTCAGAGCTCCTAACAACAGTAAAGTTGTCCTTGCTTCTTTTTTTGTTCAGGGAAGGGATTATGGGAACAAACTCCGGAGGTCCTTCATTGTCAGTGAGTTCCCTGTCTGACAACGCTGCACCGTTGGGACCGACATAGATGACAGTATCACAAGATTGTTCACTGCTGGAAGAATAATCAGGATCACTAGATATACTCAGTGCAGGGAGATCAGGGTCAAGGGCTACAGTTCTTGGGTGAAATGGTCTCAAGTGAGGTGGTCTTCGTACGTGGCCTTCTTCGCAAGAACTTTCTCCTCCAGATGAGCTGGATGCATACTGTTTTAAAACAAACAAGTTATTCATTAGTATTAAATGTAGAAATCGTTACAAGAAGAAGAGTTTGCATCACTAGAAAACCTATGTTCTGTTTTCACCGCCCCCCACCCCCACCCCAATACATCTATGGGAAAATCTTTGTAATGCAAAATTAAACAAGAAAACTATTTTGCAGATATAAAAAATGTGAGAAGCTTAATATACAATCACACATTATCATGTACAATGTTCATAACATCAAAGAGCTATGTTGATTTTCAATATTAATTAATAGCTACTGTTTGTGCCTTACTACTTTTTAATTAACACAAATTGAATCTTTTGTGATAAGACGATGGCATAAAATCAAAGAAGAAAATAATTTAAACATAAAAAACAACTTTAAGGATTAATAACCAGCATTATATCAGCGGCTTTGCACCAATGTGTTTGTCAATTTCTCTGCTGGGCTTCTTATGCATTTTGTATTAATTCTCATTGTCTAGAAATCCCATATTCCCTCACCAAGGGGGTTCTGAAAATTCATTTCCAATTAAATTAATTGCAGCCTGCTTGTACACCAACCTTAGATTTCTTCTTTCTCATTCGGTGGATTCGTGATGCAAGTTGAATTGTTGTGAGAGTTTCTGCGTGATTTGCCGGGGAATCAGAAATATGAGCGAGCATGGTGGTTCTGCAGTTGATGTTCCCAAGAGATTCTCTCAGCAACATAGTCAACTTGTTGTCCCTGTAGAATCAATGGAAATACCGATGTGGTTTAAAAGAGCCACAATTCCTTTTATGAACACAAGTACTATGCCTTCAGTTCTTGAGATTCTCCCAAGGTGCAGAGTGCTCTCTCTCTCTCATATTGCAAAGCACGTACCCACTTGCTTAAGTTTAGGCGTGGGACTAGGCCCACTAAGAACATGAGAAGTGCCATACTGGGTCAGATCGATAGTTCAGCTAGCCCAGCATCCTGTCTCTGACAGCCTTCAGTCACTTCAGAGAAGTTTCCCAACCGATTACAATGGAGCGATTCATTCCCTGCTCTCTAATCCCAAATCCTGACAGTCAGAAGTTATGTACTCCAACAGACTTGACTAACTGCCACTTATTGTCCTATCCCCATAGAACTTACCCGGTCCTTTAAAAAAACAAATTACACTATTGGTCTTTACAACATCAGGTGTTTTAAAATTAAATGCACGCATGCATGTTCTATGCATGCATGGCCACCCAGGAGCCACACATCTAAAGGTGGAGCGGGGGAATGCACGCTCCCATGAGCTATGCAGCGCCCACTCATGGAGCACTGCCGTACACCGTACGGGGCAAGCCAAAATGGTGCGTGGCAACCGGCGGCCACACATTCCCTGCCCGTATGAACTGGAGAGGCCAGCCATGCCAGCAGACAGGTCCCCTGCTCACAGGCACTGTGGGAGGGGGACACAGCCTTTGCAAGTCACAGGAACTGGTCACGAGCGCTGAGCAGCCCGGGTTCCCCAACGCTCACGCCAGGACGTGTCCATTTCAAAGGCCAGTCCGGTGCACTTACCCCTCCACCATGGTCCATGGCAGGGGGAGTGTGAGAGAGCGGCCATGGTAGCCATGTTGGGAGCTGCCTGTTAGAATCCTTCCCCTCCACAGCTGCGCCACTCAGCCGCCACAGACGCACACCAGCCTTGCTCATTTAAAAACACCCATCGTTTGGCAACAAGTTCCACAAATTCATTTTATGTTGAGTGAAAAAGTACTTCCTTTCATTAGTTTTAAATCTGCAGCCAGTTAGGTTTCAGTGGCCACAATCCTATGGTGTGCGGATCCCCACATCCATGTGTGCGGCTTGAGCACGGCACAATGTGTGAATGTGCCTGGGCAGCTCCGCAGAACATGGGATTGGGACCACTAAGTGTTCCCTAGTTCTAGTATTATTAGAGTAAATAGCACCTCACTATTTACCTGTTCCCCATCACTCGTGGGTTTGTAAACTTCTACCACGTCCTGTCTCGGTCGTCTCTTCCCAAGCTGAAGGGCCCTTTAATAAGCCTATTATCACATGCTTAAATTTAACCATGTGCTTAAGAGCTGAGCAGGATCAAAGCTAAAATGTTTTGCCCCACAGGATCAAGCCCTATTTGTATGTATTATCTACAGTATACATATTTTAAAACACATGTTTATATGTCCACATACACAGCTATGCCAACATTCACAAGGGTTCCTCTGCTTCTGCATTTTATTTCCATTTGTTAATTCGGATACAATTCCAAGAATATTCAATTCTAGTTCACCCTAGTAATTACCTAAACAGCTCCCACATCCCTCCTCTTTTCATCTCACCAGATCTAAGTGGTAGCATTTCTATGCCCCACCAGTGTAAACTACAAATGAACTGCTTTTGGAACGACCAGACAAAATAAGTATATGTTACTAAATAGGTAGCATTCCTGACTTGCTTGACGAAGAACCCTGTGAGGTCCGAAAGCTTGCATACCTCCACCAACTGGAGTTGGTCCAATAAAAGCTATCATTGTACTACTTTGTCTCTATTGCCTAAATAGGGAGAGCTAGGGTTGCTAAGACAACTGGAAAATTAGGCATCAAAGGTATTTCTGTCTCCTTCCTTTCAGCCTAACACCCACCTTGCTGTTATACCACCATGCTGTGGGCGTTCTGAGCATGGAGCAAAGGCGATTCCAGTCCTCCTAGTCCATACAGAAGAGGGAATCCTTACCCAGTCCAAAGGTTGACACATGGTAAAGAGGACAGTTCCACCAGTTTTTAATGCTAGATTGGTTTTGGGGTCTATCTGACCCTGAAACGCGACAAAAATCGATGTAATTTTTTTGGGAGGTGGGGAACTTGTTCTTCAAGAACACAGTAATCTCAAACAAGGAAAATGTCAAGCTTTTACAATTTATCAAGATGCCAAATCACTTGATCCTAAGAAGGCAGCCCACCATATCCCATCCCTTCAGTCAGACACTGGCCTCAGGAAATCACCTACTTTTCACCTAATGTGAAATGAAACCTCCTCCCTATTCCGCACTGGAATAAACATGTTAAATGACTGGAGAAATGTACGAAGCGCTAAGTCACAACTCAACACAGTGAGCAGAGTAACGCGTGAGCGCTCAAGGCCAAATTCTACCAGGGGCATCTAAGACAGGGACGTCAGCTCTAGACTTGGTTGCCTGTAGATGTGCATCAGACTGGTGGAATTCCCTTGACACGGAAACGCATTCAGACACACTCCAGAAAGGGCATGTCATTGTGCACTTCTGTCAAGTCTACAAGCATTTTTTCTGCACAGGAGCAGAGTACAACCATTAGGGTTGGGTGTTTTTGTCCCTCTCCCCACCCCCCATGTATAGTGCTTTCTTAAAGAGTAACACATATAACCTATTAAACAAAATTTGTCCTTCTGATAAAACTAGTTGAAATTTTAAAAATGCCAGAAACATTTCCCAATTTGGGGGGCGGGGAGAAATCAAGAAACTTTTAATGGCATTTTAGTGGAAAAGTCCCTTGTTTTATTACCCATTTTAGAGCCAGTCAAAAAAATGTCATCAACGTTTTTAATTTCAAGGTGAAAAAAAAATCTCTCCTCAGTTTTTCTATGTATTTTTTTATTGGCACTAAGGCACACATCCCTTTATTTTATTTATTTTTATTTATTTATTTAACCAAATTTATACCCCGCTCTCCCCGCCAAAGGCAGCTCAGAGTGGCTAACAACTCACTCCCCAGCAGAGTGGCCTCACTCCCCATGTGCCCATGCGACCCTTGAGATCGTCCGTGGGAGCCTTTTTGGAGGTTCCCTGGGCCAAGCAGGTGGCCACCAATGTTAGATCTTTTTCGGTGGTCGCCCCTGTGCTGTGGAATTCGCTCCTGGAGGAGGCTCGGCTGGCTCCCACTCTCCTGCTGTTTCAGCGTATATGTAAGACCTGGCTGTTCCATCAGGTTTTTGGCGAGGGGTAGGCGTGGGGTGGGGGCGGGGATGGGGGCTTTCCCCACATATTGTATTTTAAATTGTTTTAAAATTTTATGTTGTCTTAAATGAATGTTGTTCGCCGCCCCGGGCTGCCCTGTGGGCAGGAGGGGCGGGATATAAATTTTAAATAAATAAAATAAATAAAAAATAAATACCCCCATCCCCTTACCTCCCCAACCCTCCCCCTCGCCAAATGCCTGACGGAACAGCCAGGTTTTGCAGCTCTTAAGGAAGGCCGGGAGGTTCGGGGCTAGCCGTGCCCCTACGGGGAGGGAGTTCCACAGGCATGGCGCAGCCACCGAGAACGCCCTGCCCTGTGGGCCCCCCGGGAAACCTCCAGGAGCATGCCCCCGGACGACCGCAGGGGCCGAGCCAGGACCCGGGGAGTGAGGTGGTCTCGCAGATAAACAGGGCCCAAACTATGTAAGGCTTTATAGGTTAAAACCAACACTTTGAATCGGGCCCGGAAGACTATTGGCAGCCAGTGCAGAGATTGGAGCACTGGTGTAATGTGCCCCAGTGACCCAGCCCCACCAGGAGCCGGGCCACCGCGTTCTGCACCAGCTGCAGCTTTCGAGCCGTTACCAAAGGTAACCCCATGTAGAGTGTG
This sequence comes from Sphenodon punctatus, assembly GCA_003113815.1. Taxonomy (NCBI): domain Eukaryota; kingdom Metazoa; phylum Chordata; class Lepidosauria; order Sphenodontia; family Sphenodontidae; genus Sphenodon; species Sphenodon punctatus. The sequence goes on along the minus strand of QEPC01012495.1, from coordinate 2,265,272 downwards.
TTGCAATAGTCTAATCGAGAGGTAATAAAAGCATGGATGATGGTGGACAAGTCCGGAACTGAAACCAGCGGCCGAAGTCGCCGCACCAGATGTAATTGGCGAAAGGCACTCCTCACCACAGCCTCCACCTGAACATCCAGATGGAGGTGCGCATCGAGGAGCACCCCCAGGTTACGCACTTAGGACATCAGCGGAGGGCAAACCCCATCAATCGATGGCACTGTCAACTCCGCTGACCTACCCACTAACATCACCTCCGTCTTGTCAGGATTCAGTCACAGTCGGTTAGCCCTCATCCAGTCCCCCATAGCTGCCAAACACTGGGTAAGGACTGAGACAGCCAGGCCTGGATCGGTTGAAAATGAGAGATACAATTGGGTGTCATCCGCATACTGATGACACCTCACCCCGAACTCTCTGATCACCTCGCCGAGTGGCTGCATATACACGTTGACCAGGAAAGGGAACAAGACCGAACCCTGTGGGACCCCACACAGGAGGTCTCGGTAAGACGAAAAATAATCACCGAGTACCACCCGCTGAGTTCTTCCGGTCAGGAATGAGCGGAACCATTCAAGAACGATCCCGTTCACCCCTGCATCGTCCCGCAGGCGTATCACCAACATCTTGTAGTCAACGGTATCAAATGCTGCTGACAGATCTAAAAGGACCAACAGGGTCGATCGACTCCAGTCCTTTTCTCGGTGAAGATCATCTACCAAGGCCACAAGTGCTGTCTCAGTGCCATGCCCCGCACGAAAGCCAGCCCGTTCAATAACCTTCCCTAAAAAGGTTAGAGACAGGCCGATAGCTGGCAGGGGAGTGTACCCCAAGAAATAAATGACTTTTCACATATCTGGATAAGAATTCAACATTAAGGGACTCTTAAAAAAATGTTCTTTCATGATCTGGGACATGGCTTCAAAGTAGGACAGACCCACCTCAAGGAGCCAGATCCTATGCCTGGGTAAATAAATGGCAAAACTTCTTACATTCCCCTTAATGTGCAAAGGAGGCAGCAGCAAGCCTTGGATATAATTTGTTCATGTAAGAGGAGGCTGGCTATATTTAAGGTAAAGTACACAGCGAATCACTTACTTGTATGGCACATGTTTAGCACCATTAATTAAGGCCAAAATTACATTGCCCAAGGCGGACAGAGACAGGCAAAGAGAACCTCCCCCATCTCTGCTCTTGCTTAGCACTTTCTCACAGCTTCCTAGATCAATGAGATGCAAACGGCTGCGTCCTCCCGACACTAAAACGATAATAAAAGCAACAATTTACACACACATCCCATGCAAACCAGGTTAGATATCCAGAGTGCATCTGAATGGCAGAAATAACAAAGGCAGTGCAGGGGATGAAATATTAATGGGCGTCTAAATGTGAATTTACAAAACAGGAAGCATTGGCCAATACGACCACAGCCTATGGCAACTGGCTTGGGTAGCGTGCAAATTAGCTCCAAAATAAAGAGAATATGGGTTGGCTGAACATACTTCCCCCTTTGCCGCTCTTCTCCATGCGATACTGGTAGATGTGGAGCGTGAAGAGCATGTGGGAATTCCTTCTATCCTCTTCATCACACTCAGGTTTGCTGGTTCTTCTGGCTGCCAGTGCAGCATCAAGGAAAAAAGCAGCTTTCTCTGCGGTTGGAGCCCTTAGCTCGCTTTGGTTTTGAAGCTTGAATATAAACAAGAAAGTGACTAATTAGGAGAGGGGGAAATGGTGAGAGGTTGGGGTGGTTTTTTTTGTTTTTTGTTTGCCTCTGAACAGATTACGTCTCTAGGGCGATAAGAGAAAGAAATATGTATACCCTGGGAGTGGGGATTATAAATTAAAGGCAATAAAATATGTTTTACCAACTTAAAAAAATTGTAATAATTGTTGTCAGATAAAAGGAATTTAGAAAAGAAAAAAAAAAACCGTAAGAGAAAGTGAGGCTTAAAAGTCTGTGCTGCGAAATTCATTATACCTGAGTTCCACAGATTGGATCCTCTCGAAGATAAACCCCTGGGGATTGACCATCCTGAAGGCTGCCAGTGGCTACTTCAGCTAACAAATCCTTAAGGTTTTCATCTTTGCCACTGATCTCCACAGCAGACACTCGAATCGAGAAACGAGTTCCAGTCTTTTCCTTGCGTTCATTGATTAATTTGAAGAGCCACGATATGGCACAGGGGACAATACCAAGGCTTTGTGTGGAGTTATCTTTCCCGATCATGGTGTACGATTTGCCTACAAGAGAAGGCAAAGCATCAGCTTAACTTGTCCGTCAAATATGAAACAGCTTCTCTCTCTAATTTAAATTGCACCGAATGCCACGCGTTGTACAGATAACTGGAGGGAACAGATGCAAAAGTGATGTGCAAGTATTTTAATTATTAATCGGTCAGTATTTATTCAATTAATTTTGCCATTTTTGTAATTCAGACCCAAAGCAAATTAATTTTTAAAAGCATCTCTGATCTTCTGATTTTTGGCACAATGCACCAATAAAAGCTTGTTCCTGAATGAGCTAATCTGATTCTACATTTTCACCTTTTCAAATTAAAAATCTCAGGTCCCAGCACAGAAATAAACTATGATAAGTTTGCAAAGCTAATTAAAAAGAAATTCTAATCTATTCATATACTCCAGGTTTATTGTTCCAGGAGCTGACAGCATGTAATTACCAGGCTGACACAGTAATTAACTGTAACGAATTTGGGAGCTCACCAAGCTTGACATGACCAAAGCAAAATATGCAGCCATCTGCACCGTTCACAACAGACTGGATTACTTCTGCTACTGTTCCAGAGAATACCTCGGCCTGAAAGATTTAAAACAAATAAGTGACACAGAACACATTGGTATCTTCTTTACTGCTCTCCTGCATGGAAGGAATGATACTCAACAGTCTTTTGCCCATTTTATGGCATTAGTCAAATTATTTTAGCATCTATATTACTTTAAAAATTAATAGTAAAAGTTGCTATAATTGCCCCAAATAGTTTCCAATCCTGTCATTATGCCAGACTATGGAATCTCAATCCTATGACTAATATAGCACAGTGAATGCTATCTAACCCAGCTTCCTAGCAGTAAAGTAGCTTAGCCAAGTTTTCTCAGTACTAGCAACAGCGTTGCTGAAATGGGTTGGCCCAGAGATTCATACTGGGGGGAAATGAATTAAAGAACCATGAATAAGAATACTGAAATGGTTTCAGGTTTTTGTTTACTGCGGAAGCAACGTCGGTGGTAAAGTGAGTTTGCTGGTTTCTACAAGAGTGGTAAAAAGCCAGATTTATCAATTGATAGGAAGGCTCGAAAAGTGTATAATCAATCATGAAATAAAGTAACTAATTTGATCAATGTCCGGATGGTATGGATATAGAAGCCCAAATACCATTAGGCAGCCAGCAAAGACACAAGCCAGCAAGCCCACATCCAGCAGAGGCTGGAAGAGCCTGGCCACTCTGGCTGCAGTTACACTGAAAGAGTGCAGAGGTAGCAGCCCAGGGACCTTCTATGAAGAGATCCAGGGAAAGGCATACAGGAGTGTAGCCAAAAGATCATTGAGCATGGTCTGAATGTTGCTTTGCATACAGGCCTTTAGACTGGGGGAGAGGTGCTGGCACTCTGATTGGTGCAATCCTGAGCCCTCATAGGTGGATCAAAACCATGCCGGACCTTTTCTACATCCCTGTGCGGTACAGGAAATCAATGGTGCTGGGGAGAGGGCAAGCTTTCTATGCATGCACCATACTTGAGACCAGAGAGTAGAAGGCCGCATGGTACTCTGCCCCAGGAACAGGCTTGTATGTGGAAGCAGAGATGGGTTCAGATGGCCAGGGCCATGCTCCATGGCAGAGATTCTAATCTGCACTCAACACAACCACAACTGCTCCCAGCAGAGATCTAACCGCTGAACTCATGGCGGGGGTGTATCCCCTCTTCCCAACAGTGGAGGCCTCCACACACCCCGAAGGATCAAACTGTTAATTCCTGAACTATCAACGGCTGCTGCAGGCAGACTTTCAGGATAGTCCTGCATCCAAGCAAGGGGTTGGATAAGATAACCCTCGAGATTCCTCCCAACTCTAAGGCCACTTGCCCATGTTCAGAGATATGGTGAGGAAACTCACTGTCAGGCTCCCGGTGGTCAAACTCACAAGTAGCTCTGAACGTGGGCACGGGGTAAAAGCGTCCCAGCGATTTCTCTGACGGATGACAGGGCTGGATTTTGAGTCCTGTCATCCATCAGACAAATCACCGTGGGATGCGCCTGATGACGCATAATCCCCCCCATGCCCAGATTCAGAGCTACTTGTAAGTTTGGTCACTGGGAGCCCGACAGGAGTTTTCCGGCTGGGTCTCTGAACGTGAGCAAGAGGGCTAAGATTCTATGATAGACAGATTGTACTGGCTGCGAGTCTAGCCAGAATGCCAGTGCATCTGCAGTTGGCATGTGCACTATTTGAGTGCCCCTTTCCCTCAATTTGCCAGAATTTAGACCGCAATCTGTACATAAACTCAACTAACTTGGGAGACAAAAACAATGAAAAAAATATATTTCTGATTGAACTTTTCCTTGTATGCGATTGCTCAGCCTGAAAAGAACCTTTACTGGCATGCTCTGTCTAAGATGTCCTAAGTTTCATTTTCTGGGAGAGCAATTTTTAAATTGGGGCTGGCAAAATACGGAAACCAGAATTTCAAATTCGAGATTTCAGTCTTCATCAAAATTTCAATTCAAAATCTCCCTTGTATCAAAGCTAAGCATGCACAACTGTGACTTCTCAACTTTATGAATGCATTCCTGTCTCTTCCTAAGTTCCCCTCTCCCTGGCCGTCCTAGATTGCAAGCTGCCACGGGCAAAGGACTGTTTCCAACTAATGACTGTTCTCCTCCAGGGACATTAACAACAATAATAACAAATGAAATTTCAACTCTACGCTGAAGAGTTTTGATCTGTTCCCCCCACCCCACCTTTACAAAAATCTATTCAAACTGCTGCCCTGTGAAGGCTTACAGGGAATTTTAGGGTGCTTCTGCATACCACTTCTCTTCTGTGCATACATTTGGCCTGCTGCCTGTTCTGATCCAGTTCTGCCGCTACTGCTGTGCTTGCCTTCTTGTGCGGGAACTAGGGAAGGGCACATACTATCAATGAAACAGGGGAGCGATTACTCCAAAAAAGAGGTCAAATGCACCAACTGAATAATCTGAAAATAGAAGAGTTTTAAAAAGTTCTCTAATCTCTTCTAGGCATAGGAATTGCATGGGATTAGTCGTAACCAGTCCTGTGGCTCAGCATTACTTTAAAACACAGGCTTAACTTTAAACACGTGCTTTATTCTGCCCCTTTTTACATGCCCGAGAAAGGGCCCTATATTAAGAAAAACTTCCTAACTCTGAGAATAGTTGGCTAATGAAATAAGCTGCCCAGGGAAGTTGCTGAATCTTCCTCCTTGGAGATCCAACTGGACATGCCTCTGTCCGCGATGCTGTAGACAGGGATATCCTGCCATGGAGCAGGGGGTTGGACTAGGGGATGCTTAGGGTCCCCTCCAGCCCTAACGTTCTATGATTCTATGGCCCAAAAGCTTGCACACTTTTACTGTCAATAGTTGGTCCAATAAAGGATATCATCTGAACTACCTGATCTCCTTTGCTTCTATTTGGAGCCAATAAATCAACCACCACTCTCTCTTCTCTTTGGCAAAATACCAAAACTTATACTTGGCTTCAAGTTCCTTCATAAGTCCCACAAAAGTAAAAGATAAAAACATACACTTTAGGGCTTTGCTGACACTGAGCCTAAAAAGGTGCAGCCAGGTAGATTTCAGTGAAATATTGGGGGAAACTTCCTAACTGTACGAACTGCTGGGCAATAGAACAGAGCAGTTGTGGAATCTCCATCCTTTGGTTTCAAAACAGGCTGGACAAGCATCTTTCCGTGAGGGCTGTAGATATTGGGTGTCCTGCTGCAGAGCAGGGGGTGATGACCTTTGAGGTCTCTTTCAGCCGTATGATTCTATGATCCTAACGCTAGAAAGCACAAGCCAAGAATTCAGTGAGCAAAATTACCTCTGGTACTTAATTTCACATCTGGGCTAAATTAAAACAGTACGAGACTTTACACACTGCCTATTAATTAGCATGCCTTTCCAGTAATTAAACCAGCTCACTCAAAGAAAACTGCCCAAAAGGTGTAAAGAATTCTTACAGGAATTATAATAGCGCTGTGATGGCAGCATAAATTATTGGTTTTATATGATTGTCTCCAGTACCTGTGAAGCATCCTGAGGGAACACTGCATCGAAGGCAAACATCTTGGGGACGGCAACAGCGCCTCTCCTGTGGCCTCCATTGGAGGGTCCGCTGGTGGACGGATCGTAAAGCGTGATCTGCTTCTTCCGAGGATCCACCTTGAGGAAAGACATGGATTCCGAAGTGTCGTGCATTCCTTGCGAGGGACAGATTCTCACCATCACCTTCACCTGCAAGTATTCACATAGGAAGGGACGTTCTCAGTTTTGGCTGCAAGTGGGAATTAAATGACTGTAGCCCTCTCCTAAACCTGACTGCTTTACTCAGGGAAAACGCATGTTGATTTGCCCAGTCCTGCAAAGTGCTGATCCAGGGATGTAGCTCAGTTTGAATGAGCCCTGGGGCAGAAGAAGAAATCCCACCCACCCCCCCGACCCCCTCCCAGTGACAGGGGATATAGCTGTACTCAGTGAGCATAAGCCCCCCAGATGTGCAGGCCCTGAAACATCTCCACCACGTGCCCCTGTTACAGCTATACTCTTGGCTGGTCCTACAGGAAAAACGTCACCGTGGACTGGGGATGTTGAACCACGCGTAACACCAAGTACAATCAGACCCTTAGAATTGTACTCAGAATAACCCTCCCACTGTTTAGCAGCAGCGCCATTCAGTTCAATGAGATGATTCATACCAGCAATAAAGGCTAGCACCAGCACTAAATAACGGAGGGATGTCACTGTGAGAAGCTGACATTCCTTTCACACAGGGGATGAAATCCAACCTAAAGCTCAGGGACCATTCATGTTCCTTTTAATTTCCATTTGGGAAGATACCAAAGAGGTCTTGTGCTGGGTTGGATTTCATTTTTACAACAATGCTGTAGTTCCACTGGCTTCAAAGGGGTTTCTCTTGACACCCCTTCAACATGAGAAGAGAATCAGGCCCAGACACTGTATAACACCAGTTACACCAACGCTCCAAAGTCTGTACTGGTGGCCCATAGCGTTCTGAGCACAATTCAAAGTGCTGGTTTTGACTTAAAAAGCTGTAAATGACTTGGGTCCTACATATCTAAAAGACCACCTCTTCCGTTACCTAAACCTCAGCATTTTCAAGAAGCAATGTAAGACCTACTAATTTGGTCAGGCATTTAGTCAGCAGGGATAGGAAGTGGCTGAACTAAAATCGCCTGTTAGCAATCCTTTCAGCCTCCCTTTAATGACTTCAAGTCATGTTGAATTCACCACATCCCTAGGCAGGTTTATTCCAATGGATTCTTACAACTCACTGTTAAGAGTTGATGACTTGTGTCTGTTCTATTAGGCCACTTGCCCATGTGCCGATTTTCATGTGAGATTCTAACTTCTGTTGGTCAACGTATGCAAGCTGAGGAAGGACTCTGTGTCACTTGCATACTCAATCTGTTACCTGAGGTCTGTGTACTCATATCCTCACCATATGGACCAGCCAGCCATCATTCTCGATGTAACCAAGCCAAGCCCGTGCACCTGGGACCTCGCATCCTCATGAATGCTACACCCCTTGTCTCTCCCTCTGTTCCCCTTCCTTCGTCTCCCCACCCCCCACTGTCTCTCAGATTGTAAGCCCTAAGGCAAGGACTATGTCTATTCCATTACTTTGTAAAGCACCCGGCACATTGCTTGCGCTATATAAATGCTTGCTAATAATAATAATAATAATAATACTCTCCCCCCAACAGAGGCTGGCCCAATAAAAGGCATCACCTTTACTTTGTCAGTCTTCCAGGTGTCTCCTATTTAGGACCATCCTAGCAAATGTGCCTGTTTGGGAGGTTACACTGCATACAACTACCCATTGCTTGCAATTAGATGTTAAATCCCACGCACACTTTAAGCTTCAGAGGAAATATCTCTCAACATGCAACCCTGACAATTTTCCCTATCCCATCTAAGCGATGAAGAAGTTATAAACACCTATTTAGAGGCTATCGAACAAGAAAGCATGACTGAAAGTAATATTGCATCCTTCAAGCATGTTAGCCCTGGTAAGTGGTCTCCTTCCTTATTTCAACGCTTTGCTTGCTTTTTCCCCTTTGGTGCTGATATGAATATGAAAAGACAGTCCTAGAAAATAAGCGAACCTTAAAATAAATGAAGCAGCTTCTTCAAAAGGGAAAGTGCATTATAGGAGGCACATTCAAGGCCAGTCCCCCCCATAAAAGCTTCAGGAAGCTGCAGCTTTGTGTGCTAGAGTGCTCCCTTCAACCCCTTGACATATTACCAAGGTGTTCAGAGAATAACCTGCTCCGTGCAATAAATAAATAAATAAGAACGAGAAAATGTGCCACTTCAAAACCATTGGATTAAAAATGGATTTTAAAAATGTATGCTGTTTTCAAAATGTATCTCCAAACTGTGCTTTCCTCTCGCCCTCTCTTACACCTATTATTAGATTATAGCAGGAGGCACTGGTATACAAAGAAAATTGGTTTGATCCTGACCTCGGCAGCAGGTTTCCTTCATCAGCAACATGCCATCCCCCTTCACAAAGATAGCTTCACACCTCCTCCCCTCCAAAGGAAATCGACATGAGTCAAATTTACCTCCCTGGAGCTGGAGCATATTAAAATCTCTCCCCGTAATGGATCATATTCTAACTCTAAACTCGCCCCAAGGGTCATGTTCATTTTTACGACGACAGTGAGCATCTCAGAGAAATGGAGGCAGGGGAGAAGGGGCTCTCTCATTTTTCCAGGGCTAGATCAGTAATAGCTGTTTTTATGGCACAGCACAATATTGACTTCAGATTAACAACACTTCTCCCCCAGACAGAGAATGGTGGGACTGGAAAAGGTACATCAACAGGTCAATCTAATCCACCCCCCTGCATGAAGGCTGGATTTAGTATATTTATCCCATCCCATCCATAACAGTTTTAGCCAACCTATTTTTAAATATTTCCCATGGTGGGGGATCCACAATCTCCACATTGGTAACTTGTACTTGTTCTATTCCCCAAAGAATAGTCAGAAATCATTTCCTATTATTTAATCTAAATTGGCAGGGCTAGAACCCAGGTCTCCAGAGCTCCCAGTTTTGGGCTGTCTTCTAGCCACCAAGGCTCATACAAAGACAGGGACTAAAGGAGCAACCTAAACTTTCCGCCCTCCCCAGGGACCTCGTAATCCCTGCCTGATTGGCTGTAAGACTCTGTGACTGGATTGGCTGGGAAATCCCATAAATACTTCCAGGTCAGCGGCCATCTTTAGTTGTCAGCTTCAGACTAACAAGTCACTCAGCTTACAAAGTACTCGACTCTGTGTGCACTATGCCTGGTTCCCTCCTGCCTTCTGAATTGCTTACCTGGTACTAACACCCACAATGGACATGACAATGTCCTTGGGTGCTTTTAGACAAGAACCTCCACACCCACTACCCACCCACCCACTATACATGATGCAGGGCAGCAGTGGTGTCCTACGGGCACCCTGTAACATGTATAATGCGTGGGTGGGTAGCGAGTGGGGAGGTGCTTGTCTAAAAGCACCCCTTCAGGTCACCCCTTTCTGGATTTTGTGCTCACTGATCGGAGGCCCAAGAGTGGACCCCTGAGCAGGGTACTAGCCCACTCCCATCAGTACCCCAGAACTGCTGACAATCTGTTGTGTCTTTATCAGTCACAGAAGTGATATAACTCAATTGAAACATTAACGTTATTGTCTATTCCAAGAGTATATGTACCTGAACACTTATGGCTTTTAGTTATGGAGGCGTTTGAAGCACTGTTGGGTTGTACCAGCAAGTTTGTACCAGCCATCACATTACACCTAATTTGGCATCGGTCTAAATCAGGGCTATCTAGCTTCTTGGCCATCATGGGTCAGATTGTCTCACAGTGATTTGCTGGTGGGCTGGGTTTACAGATATCATGCATCCAGCGTACATTATTTCTATAGTGCAGGGGTAGTTAAGCACTGTTCAAGCTTATCCACACGAACTTTGTAAGTTAAACGTGCAGTCTGGAGCTGTTATTGCATGACATCATTCTAGAAATTGATATTTTATTTTAAAAATACTGATATCTTAATTCAAATGGAATTTTACACCTGTCGACAAGTTGGCACCCTGTGGCAGGCCAGATATGGCTCATGGGCCATCAGTTGGACATTCCTGGTCTAAATTAACCATCAAACCAATAAGCTGGTCCATACATACTGAAGGATGCACAGGTTCGAACGACGGAGGGATTCGGGCACAGTCTTCTTGACCTGAACAGCTGCCCAGTCACTCATCTACATATTATAACTCAGAGGTTAAGACGTGCTGGTCTACAGAAAGCTTAAGTTCTCTGTTGTGTAGGGAACTGTGTGTAAGACAAACAAGGTCTTGGAGTACAAAGTCAGTCCTCTCCATGGCTTTGAGGATGAAATGCACTCTCATCTCCTGTGATGCCCTCTGGCTTTCTGGAGGGAGATGTGAGATCCTGGGTGTGGGGGAAGCAACTGGAGATCAAATGACATCTCTGGAGAAAAACATGAAACATGTTGTTGACCCATAACAATAGTGTGAATGAAAACTCTTCAATCGCAGTTCATTACCTTAGGGGTAAAGGTGCTACCTTGTGGTCACAACTTGCCCATTTCAAAAGAGCGAGGGAAAACCCCATTCCAGCAGGCCGTGAGGCCATCGCCATCCACAAAAGCAAAGAAAAAACAAGCTACAGTTGCAAAGTCTGAAATCAGCCGCACAAACGTAGCAGCTTGTTGAAATGGAGAAAACACAATGCATCATCTTTCTAGCACAGAATTCATAGTTCCATTAAATACCCTTTCATTAAAACCTTTTCCCTCTACTAGGCAACCTAAGTTGGGCACAATAATGACTGAGCAAATCCAGAAGTGGACAAACCCTACCCATGATGCTTTCAAAACACGTTTATTCACTTACACAATTTAATCACAAGGATGTTTTCATGAATTTTCTCAACATTCCCTGGTAACCATGATGTGGCAGGTCTTGATTCCCCAGGATTTAGATGGGCTTGATTTCTGTCTTTCTAGGGCATTAGGGTTGTTTTCAGACCATGAAATTCCACACTGGGAAAGAATACCTCTGTAGCAGTGTGGAGGGATTACGCTAGCTATGCTAACAGCAAACACCAGCAGTAGTTGGAATGGCGTGATAAAAATAGCAGGTAATGAGTGACATGAGAAGGAAAGGAAAAGTGGTGTGGGAAGCAAGTTGATAGAGAGATGGGAAGAGAGAAGAAGACAGGTAATGAAAAGAAGGCAAGATGTACTTGGTGACATCATAATTCAATTGGAGCCAATAGCAAAACTCCTGCTAACTTCAATGGTACCAAAATTTCACACACCAACTCCAGAATAGAAAGTGGCTTAAACCAGAGGAGTGGACCAGATCACCTGAGACAAGGTAAGGAATTGAAACCAAGGAAAGCACTTCTGCATACAAGTTCTACCTCTCCTTAGACGTCACTTAAAGCAGTTTACAAAAAGTGACCACACAAACATCACACAAGTTAACTGCTGAGACTCTGAGCAAATAATTGCAGGAAAACACACAATGCAACAGAATGTGCCATCTGTACTTTTGCAAACTTTAAGACTCTTTGGAAGAAAAGCATATGGTGACATTTTCCCTTGCATTATAACGCTGCTGGAGGCGGGGGCGGTTTTTGGTTTCCTTTCTATGAAAAGCACATGGCCAAATGCATTTAACTCTTCTCTCTGTGTTGCCATAAATAGAAAAAAGAGCAATAGGATGAACGCTCCTTTCAGATGAGCAACAGCGTTCGTTACATGGCGTTGTGACCAGTTTCAAGGCTTGGTAAGGACATTATTCGTTTTATAGCGAATTATTACTTGTATAGCTAATGGTGTTAATAAACAGCATGATAGCCACCTCGCAAGTGGATGTTTACCTAGCTTTTTGTTAAGTGGTCAGGTTTCCTGAACATGTATGTGTTTGTCAGTGGGTGCCCACGTAGGCCTGAAAGAAGAAATTGCAGCGAGAGCTGCTTCCATCAGAAGCAGGGCTTTCGCCGAGATTTGTGCAACACAGAAGCTTACCAACATTCCCACAGTTTTCTGTTATTTTTCACAAGTTGAACAGGGCTGCTATGGGCCAGTCCCAAGTCACATGTGTGCCCTGTGTGCACCCCCAGGGGCTGTAGAGACAAAGACTTGCCAGCTAAGCGCCGAGGAAGTGCTGATAGTTCCCATAAAAGTGCTGTAAAACTGCCATAAATCTGTCATAAAATTCCCAGAAAGTAAGAAAAAGTCCCGTAAAGTGACAAATAGTCCCAGAAAATTATTTCAAAAGCTGAAAAAAATGGTGGAAGTCTGGAATCATCAGAAACTGACTAAGTACTGACACTTACAGGGGTGGGACTCCAGGGGGATTATCGGATTTACTGGTATTGGATCTCCCGATATCGGATTTATCAGTATCGGAATATTGGATTTTTAACATTGTGGCCATTGTTAAATAGTGTTGATGTTAAAAATCCGGTAAAACCAGCAATGTTAAATCCGATATTGCCGATACCAACAATTAATTATCGGTATTATCAGACTAATCTGATATCACCCATTATCGGCATTATCAAATTAATCTGATACTGATAGTCCCACCCCTAACTCACAGGCACTCCCAAAAAGTCAGTATTTCCTTTGTCAGTCAGTCAGTCAGTCGTATTTCCTTTCAGAATGGGAACTCTTGCTCTCATCTCAGTCTTATGCCCATTCATGGCATCATGGCAGGGGATGCAGGGAACACATTGTGGGTTAATGCACACCCATGTATTGGCATGCTATCAGTTAGGTTGCAGGAAGTGTGGGTGGGCACCCAGGAGCATAGATCGCACTTGCTTTGTGGACAGAGGAAGAGATGGAACAATTGTGGTGTGTATGGGGTGGGATAAGCAATGGTATGTAAGCAGAAAATCAGCTCAGATTGGATTTGTGCTTTGAAGATCTCTCTCCCTTTCTCGCTGCAGCATCCCCCTCCTTCCCCCCCCCCCGTCTTGAAATAAATACAGAGCTTGTGAGAGAGGGAGTCCCATAAGTTTGCAGATGACACCAAATGATTCAATACAGTTAAGACTCAGGCAGATTGTGAGGAACAACAGAGGGATCTTACATGACTAGGTGAATGGGCAATAAAATGGCAAATGAAATTCAATGTTGATAAGTGCAAGGTGATGCACATTGGGGAAAATAATCCTCACTATACATACACGATGATAGGTTCAAATCCATGTGTAACCACTCAGGAGAAGGATCTTGGAGTCATTGGGCTTGATCCAATGCCCCGCGGACCGTGTGCATGTGTGCACAGCTGCGTACAAACTGCACGGATCCACGTTGTGGGAAAATTGTCCCCTGTGGAAACCCTGCACAACTGGATTGCAGTCACCGTGAATAGTTCCTTGTAGACATCAGCTGAGTGTCTAAAAGGCAAACTGAATGCTAGGCATTATTGTGAAAGGAATGGAGAATAAAAGGGCAAGTATCATAATGCTCCTGTATAAATCTTTGGTACGAACCCAACCTGAATATTGTGTTCAGTTCTGGTTGCCCCATCTCAAGAAAGATATAATAGAACTGGAAAAGGTTCAGAGAAGGGCAACAAGGATGAAAGAAGGGATGGATCGACTTCCATATGAGGAGAGGCTCAACAATTTGGGGCTGTTTAGCTTGGAGAAGAGGCGATTAAGGGAAGATATGACAGAAGTTTATAAAATCGTGAGTGGCATGGAGAAAGTAAATAGGGAACTGGTGTTTGCCCTTACAATCAAAGAACAAGGGGACACTCTCTGAAGTTAAATAGCAACAGATTTAAAATGAATAAAAGAAAGTACTTCTTCATGCAGGGGAGCATACAGTTGTGGAACTCGTTGCCAGAGGAGGCAGTGAAAGCCAGCAGCGTAACGCGCTTCAAACAGAAATTAGACAATTTCTTACAGACTAGACCCATTAACACCTATTAGTTGGGGCTTAAACCCCTGGCTAAAGTGGTTAGCAGGATATGGGTCACACCACCACGATCTGTACATGTACTTCTCTTGAGCTACCAGAGCTAGCCACTGTCAGAGACAGGATGCTGGGCTAGATGGACCGCTGGTCTGACCCGGTATGGCATTTCTTAAGTTTTTATGGTCATAGTAGCTAGTGTCTGAGAAGGAGAGGAGGAAAGTGACAGCACCTGGCTCCCCCGCCTCCCTGCTGCACCATAGGGCATTTTTCCCCCTCTGGCCCCCTCCAGTCACACACCTGCAAGCCATTTCCTAGATTCAGCATTCATGGCATGTGGGTGAACGCAACACACATATTCACAGACTCACAACATGGTTCCAGGCCACTAGTTAACACTCTTTTTCCTTTCTGCGAAGTAGCCTACAACACACGCGCACGCATCCGACGCCATAAATCCTCATAAAGACTAATATTTTTCTTCATGCATTAATCTGTATAATGTAAATCACCACACCACTGCCTTATTAATTAACTGGCTCTGTAATTCTTGTGGACTTTGCACACAGTGGTTAACAGCAAACTGCTGAACCTCCAAGATCCCGTTTTCTCTAGGAACACAGGGGTCAGCAGAATTGCTAAGGGAAATCCTATTTTTTTTTAAAAAAAATGCTTGGGAAAAGAAGAATGTGATCACATCCTGAATGTGCTGCAGGAGATGAAGAAATTTAATAATAATAATAATAATAATAATAATAATAATAATAAATAAATAATTTGGAAAGCCCCTAGAAATGGGTGGCAGGAGGTCAGGGTGTGCCTGTACATGCAATAATGGGTGTGACTTAAATGTCAATGACAGGGATGGGAGAAAGACTCACAGGAATCAGGATACTTAACATTTATCTGGTTACCAGCCTACAGTAGGACTCAGGGAAGAGAAACGTTCCAAAAGCAAACATCTGCAAGCTGGAATTCTCCTGCTCCACCAACGTATGGGCAACTGGGTGGCCCCAAAGTTTGCTTATGCATATGCAGCAAAAGATTTAAAGGAGACCTGGAAAAAGACAACAGCAGACCACAGCTGAGAATGGCCATTTTTACGCAGACAGGGTGGGTGGAGGGATGGGTATGCTGGCACGGTGGGTGGGTGTCCTTTTACACGGAGACACATCCATCTCCACGTATCTCCACCCATGGAGCCTCCTCTGTTGTTCCAGATGGCTCCGTGGGTGAAGATGGGGGTGTGCCGGGAGCACGCACGCACAGCCATCGCCCATGATGTTCACAGGGGCGGACACCCAGAGCACACTCATCCCACCACCAGCCCGTTTAACAAAGATGCCCCACCACCACCACACACACGCCCGAACACCCAGCGGTGGGAGGGGCCGTCCGCGTAAAAATGGCCAATGAGAAAACAAGGTTCTTCCAAACCTCATGAAGAGCAAAGTAGCCCAAGTAGATGACAATGCCAGCCCCTATACAGCATATACATCTAAAGCAGGGTCCACAGTTCCCTCCCCTGGTGAAAATGAGTACAAGCTCCAAGGGCCCCATAGAAGTTCTGGGGAGGGGGACGGAAGTGCTTGCAGGGTGCACTTGGAAAGAGGAGAATGTCAATCATGATTCTATGCCATGGATCTGTGCCCTACCCTTGTGTGCATGCCCTCAACTCTGCTCCCGTACTCTTTCAGTGCTTGGGGGTAGGAACTAGATCTAGTGGTCAGATCCAGGCACTGGGAAGGGGCCAAATAAAAACATGACAGGAGATGTTTTAACAGGCTTGGAAGATGGGGAAGCCTGACTAAATACGGCTCATTCAAACGTGGTTTAAACAGCACTTACTAGTGTGGGTGGCTTGATGCGAAAAATGAGCGAGCAGATGATGTCTGGTTTTCTCAGGTCGGTAGAGCAGGCCTGTCGGTGCATGGGCAAGCTCAGTCATGCGTGTGGTGCCTTTTCAGACGTCACCTGCATGCGCATTCTTCACCTTCGCATCAAGCCACTTGTAAGTGCCGTTTAAACCACGTCTGAATGAGTTAAGACAGGGTGGAGACCAGGTGAAGGTCTGAAGGCTGACAGTGGGAGTAAATGTAAGGGGACTGATATGAGGATGGCGAGACTTGAAGCTGCTCATTTTAGCAATCACTGTGGTTTTCTGTTTGGGGAATGTTGAGCTGAAAGAAGCTATAACCAAGTATCAAGCGGATGAGATGTGGAACTGCGAAGCAGATGGGAGAGGGGTGTATCAGCGAAGGGGATGCCATCTCCACAAAAGCAAGGCTTCAAGGTGAATTAACGGGGGAAAGGGAACAAGAGACAAGAACACAATCCAAAGAAGAAATTTTAGCAGACTAAAATCTAACAATACCAACAGGGTCGAATGACCCTGGTTCAATTCACAGTGGAGGTCATCAACCAAAGCCACAAGCGCAGTCTCAGTGCCATAACCCGGGGGAAAGTCGGACTGCGAGGGATCCAGAAACCTGAAGCTGCTGAGCCACTAGGGGTGGGACATCAGGGCAAATACCGGGTACCGGTTTTACCGGTTCCCGGATTTTAAAAAAACGGCTTACCGGATTAATACCGGTTTACCGCTACCGGATCTTTTACACTGATTTCAATGGGGAACTGTGTCCCCATTTAAATCAATGGGAAAAAACAAAAACCTCCCCCCTCCCCCTCCCAGACTGTGCGGGTGGAAGGGGAAACACACCCCCCCACACCCTGCCCAGCCTGGATTTTAAAAAAATATCCCCTAAGTCCCCTAGTGCGCCGGGCTCCGGGCCGCCGCCGGCGACCCAGAGCCAGCACCAGCAGCAGGTGGTGGTACAGTACAGTACTGGTACTGTACTGATCCCTGGGGTGAGGGGTGGTTTAACACCCCCCCCACCCCAGGGATCATCCTACCTCCCCACCCAGGGATTGGCTAATGCCATTGCCTACCTTGAGATCCGGGCAGCAGCGGCGGTCTGGCGGCTTCAGCGCTGGTTGCGGCTGCCGGCTTCAGCACGCTACTAGGCCTTCCGTGGAACTTCCGGAAGTTCCCCGGAAGGCCTAGTAGCGTGCTGAAGCCGGCAGCCACAGCCAGCGCTGAAGCCGCCGGACCGCCGCCGCCGCCGCCCGGAGCTCAAGGTAGGCGATCCCTGGGTGGGGAGGTAGGGTGATCCCTGGGGTAGGGGGGGTGTTAAACCACCCCCACCCCAGGGATCAGTACAGTACCGGTACTTACCTGCTTCTGGTGCTGGCTCTGGGTTGCCGGCCCGGAGCCCGGCGCACTAGGGGACTTAGGGGAAATTGTTTTAAAATCCAGGCTAGGTAGGGTGGGTGGGGGGTGTCCCCCCTTCCACCCGCGCAGCCTGGACTCGGGGAGGGAAAGTGTTTGGGGGTTTTTGTGGTTTTTTTTTATATTGCAGCCATTCATTTGAATGGCCGCAATGTAAAAAAATCCAGCACGGGGGATCCGGTACCGGACCCAATAATACCGGAATAATCCGATACTGCTGGTACACCAAAATACCGGCAGTATCGGATATCGGATGATCCGGTAGTCCCACCCCTATGAGCCACTACCCTAGAAAGGGAAGGTTAGAGACCGGCCGATAACTGGAGAGGGAGTCAATGCTGAGCGATGGCTTTTTGAGCAGAGGCAGCACCACTGCCTCGAGGCAGCTCGGCACTCTGCTCTCCTGCAGGGAGGTGCTGACCACCCCCGCCAGCAGCGGCCCCAACATCCCCCAGCTGGCCTTGACCAGCCAGGAAAGGTACGGGTCCAGTTCGCAAGAGATGGCTCTAACAGCCCCAAGAACATCCATCGCATCGGTGGGCGATAACCACTGAAATTTATCCCACAAAACCAGACAAGGCAGGACTTCCATTGCTTCTGGTTCTCTTATCGTAATAAGTGCAGCATCGAAATCATGGTGGATACGAGCTATTTTATCCACGAAGTAATCAACAAACATGTCACAGCGGGCACTGGAATATTCCAGTTCCAGGCAGAGGGAGGCTGGACTGACCAGCCCCCACACCGCCTGGAAAAGCTCTGCTGGACGAGACTTCATGGATGCTATGAGGGTAGCAAGAACTTCTTCTTTGCTGCCCGCACAGCCACGGCATAGGTATGCAAACTGCCTCTATGTTGCAATCGGTTGCCTTCAGCACAAAAGCAATGCCACCATCGCTCCAACCACCCCCCTTCTCATTTCAGCTGCCACAGGTCCTCAGTAAGTCAAGGGATCCTGTGGTGCTGATGTGAAGGGAGTTGTGAGCGGATCACCCGATGCTCTAGGCTGGCGCCCACAACTATATGATGGCTGGCCGGGAGTGGAGCTGCAGTGTAGGTCTACCAAGCAGACGGACAGCGGCTCCACTCCAGGCAGGTGCCCCGGGTCTGGCTGGCCTGCTCCGCTGGCAGTGCTCCTGGATGTTCCAGACCACCACGAGCCAGGCTGACCCACTTCCACATCTGGCCTTCAGATGGACCAGCCAGCCTGGGGATGAAGTGTGCTGGCACTGCCACTCTCCGAGCTGGCGTCTGTCTGTTTACACCCTATGCAACATACAAGGCAATGGAGGAGCTTTCAAAGGTCCAGGAGGATGCTAAATATTCTGTATTTTAATCATGGAGGGGTAGATGTAACAAAGTGAGAACTCATTCAGTGACTAACAAGACGGCTCCAAGTTAGTCTCGCAATGTGCACTTGAGTAAGCAGGCGAGTAGTCCTGTCAGAGTCAAGTGCTGCACGCACACCTCTGAAGTGTTGCATGTGCTGCGGTGCTTTGCGGTGCTATGACATCGAGTATTCCTATTACTTGCTGTAGTTTTCCACTCATTGATGTCAACATCAAAGTCCCCTAAGTCACGTTTGCAGACATATGTAAATCCGAGCTTTGAACAACCTATGGGTTTTTCTGGTCTCAGCTATCTCACTACAGAGCGTGTCCTTTGGTATCCAGTAATCTTGCATCCTGTGTACATGTCCAAGCCAACGCAGCCGTCTCTGTCTGAGGAGAACCAGGATGCTTGGCACGTTGGCCTGAGCAAGGACATCTATACTGGTGATCTCATCTTACCAGGTAGTACCTAGGATGCGGTGGAGATCAAAACCATTCGGTTTTGTAGCAGCAGGGCTAAAAAATACGTTATCCTGAAACAGTCCCTGATTGTTATAGGTGGGTATTCGCTATACAGCAAAGACCCCTGTACATAATTCAAATATTGCCATGTCTGGAATATATGCAGTTAAAATAACCTTGAACATTCTAGCAATCCATTCTATATGTTAGGAAAGTCACAAAGTAGAATCTGTTCTAGCAATGCTGGTTGCCTTCTGTATGGCCATGGTATAATAATCCATCCAATGAATAAGCAATTTGGTCTTAGGCAGCAAACATTCTGCCATATATGAACAGACATTTAATATTCCCCAGGAAAACTCACGTCAATAACAGGCATTGCCCCAAACAGGGAAGTTAATATTGTTTAACACTCATGATATAGGGTGTTACAGCAGGGTGATTTATACACACCATTCTGAATTAAGATTTCTCACCAAGAAATTACACAGAATTCCATTTTCAGCTGAATAAAGATCCAGGCTATTTTCCAATGAAATCACTTATTTCTCAACTACAGTGCAAATCAAATTACAAAAGTCCTAGTTCAGAGCCAATATTTTTCATGGATTTAATTGTAACTGACAGATATATAACCCTTACAAAATTGGTTTACTGTGGGTATTTCTTACAAGCCCTTCATATACTTCCATTTTCAGCATATGGCAAATTTATATGCAAAATTGTTATGCTAGCATAGACTATCTGCTCCCCTTGGGAGAACCTTAAAGAAGCCCTTCTGTACTGTACCCTTTAGAAAGTGGCCTCTATTAAACAAGAATAGATTCTCTATTCCCAGATGACACTAACAAAACGATTTCATTTTTAAACATGGGCGCATGGTAGGAGAAGATGTGTATTTTTATGTCATTATCTTGCAAGCATATTTCAGCAACAGGGTGTGGGTACTAGATTCTACAGAATTGCAGGCATGGGCTGAGGATTTTTCAGTAAGAGATATGATTTATATTGGAAATAACACTCTAGTCATTAGGAAACAAGCAGCAATAAAGATGACAAAATTAAGTACCTATTTGTTATCCATCATCAAGCTATTGTAAGAACTTGTGAGTGGTGCATACAGTACACTTAAGGAAAGTCTACATCATCAGTAAATCATGTTAGCAGGACTTGGCTGTGACTTGGAGGGGGGGAATATAAATGAAAATAAATGTATAAATAAAAAATGAAGCGAAATATGTACATGCCTTTCCAAGAAACCAGTTTGGTGGTTCAAGATCTCTCTCTAAATGCCCTGCTTCAATTGTCTCCTACAGAAGGATTCTGTCATTCTGGAATTAAAAAATTGGCAGGAGCTTTGGAGGAGGCATGCACTTAAAGTTTTGCTTGTAAGTGATGCAGTATTATAAAGAGTGTGTTGAATAGAAACCCAGGAAAGGGGGGGGACATTTTGCATGAAAAAAGGCTCCCTACCACACTAAAGAAAAATAGCAAATTAGAATGCTAGGCAGCAGCCACTGGAAAAGGGATGTCTTTTTTAATACCACAATATGATAAATTATCTTAAGTAGCACATTAATGTCAGAAATTGAGCGTAATCTAACTTCTTTCAGTGACAATATTAAATGGCTTTCAGACATCTTTCCGACTATTCTGACATTAAATTTAATCACACCCAGTGAGACCACAAAAAATGATTCAGTTAAAAGAATCAGGCTGCACTGGATCATTGCATTTTAAGCAAGATTCAGCTAAATAATTTGGACACCAGTGTTTTCAGCATGTTCCTGGACAAGGGACTGAATGTGCTACATGGCATTCATCAATAGTGAGCAAAGCTCCTTCAGCGTAAAACAGGTCTCTTGAAATCTGGGCGCATGAGGGACGTATCTATAATCAGTGTTAACATACCAGGGCCCACACGCATACAGAAGCCGTACGCACACTGGAGTGGAGTGCCCCAGCAGGGGGCTCATTCCATCGTCTACACCCGGGCCCTTTCCCACCTAGCTATTTGCCCCTGGGGAACACATCTTTGAGCAGAGAATGCTTGTAGTTTGTATTAAATTCAGGTCACAAGGAGGCTGCTTAGTTATGAATTTCATCTTTCACCTGCATTTGGCATAATTATAGAGTCACAGTCGTGGCTCTATAGTTAAGGTGGCTGCTATGTTCCACTGAACAGCACCTAATGCTGTTCAATGGGAGATGTTGGGGCAAAGACTCCCGGTTGGCGACTGGGTCTTTTGACGGGACTTGTAAATTTCCAGCTCAGTGGGACTCCAGGGGAAATACTGGATACCGGATTTATCGGTATCGGACCTCCCAATATCGGATTTATAGGTATCAGAATTCTTAACATTGCCAATTTTACCGTTTTTTTTTACATTGCGGCCGTTGTTAAATGGCGGTGATGTTAAAAATCTGGTAAAGCCGGCAATGTTAAAAATCCGGTATTCCGATACTGGCAAAGTGTAGGTATTATCAGATTAATCCGATACCGGTCATTATTGGATTTATCGGATTAATCCGATACTGATAGTCCCACCCCTAGTGTAAATGACATTTAATGGCTGGATTAGATAGACTACTGTGTCTACTTGACCCTGGTGTTTTCACTTGTGTGATCAGGGTCTCGGGATTATAACAGGGTGGCTTTCGCCAGCCGTGTTCCAACCACAAAAGCGACAGCTTCCTCCCCTAGTGCGCTAGCTCTTTAAGTGGGCTAAGCGCTCTCACACAGCATGGGTGGCGCAGGCTTTTAAAATGCCACCGCCACCGCCAGGGCTGGCCTTACCATGAGTTCCAAACTCACCCACCACCCTCAGCACCAGCTTGGACGAAGGGAAGGCGGGGAAGGAACTAATGCCACCGCCTACCGCTTCCCTTCCCGGTGTCCCTGGCCACTGCTGCAAAGGAGACAGCCCCCGCCCGCGGAAGGGATGGGGGGACCGCAGGGCTGGCTCCAGAGGTCGGTGGGCAGTTGCCGGCTTCAGCCCCTTTGGAGCAGCGGTACTTCCGCCAAACCTGAGCTACTGCTGCTGCCGCCACCTCTCCACTCCTCCCAATAGTGGGTGACAGCCCCCATTCCTTCATAGCTATGGCAAGGAAGCTCTCAGCCTGCCTGAGTACCTCCTTGGCAGCAGCAGCAGCGAAGTGAAAGGAAATACCGCCGCTCCAACTGCCTGGTGCCTGCTCCAGTGCTCCCTCTGTCCCTTGCGGCGGCGGCAGCAGCGCTGGCTGCTGTAGTTTAAAAAACATTTTTCAGATAGGTCCCTGTGCTGGATTTCTTTTCCCTTTCCTAGTCTAGTATGCTGGGAGTACATTTCCCAGCATGCCAGACTAGGAAAATGGCGGCCAGCCCTCAGCGTGTGCACTGCAGCGCTGGGCCTTTAAGCCAAGGAGTGAAGGAAGCAGGGGTCCGCCCTGCGGCAGTGCAGTGAGTCATACTTTGGGAGATGGGGGGAGACGTTAGTGTGTCTCGGTGTATGAGTCAGTGAATACAAGTGTATACAGTGAATACAAGGTAGATTTTTAAAAAAAGGTATAGCTTTACTTAAATTAAACTGCGTATGTGTGGTATGGTGACTGAATAATATTTATACGCGATGAGGAATGTATGCAATTTAATTTCAGTTAAGCCATACATTTATTTATTTTTTTAAAAAAATAATTTTTGCCTTAACGTGACAATTTACTGTCATGTTAGAGTTTGAGTATAATTTGGAATGCCGCCTTAACCTGTTTCTTAAACCGCAGGTATTTTGCATAGGTAATAATTCAAGCCACCTGCTAGCTCATCTACTAGTGGGTGACATTTTGCTATCTAAGGTATGCAATCCATAATGGATCATCTAACTACAAGCATGTTCTGCCAGTCGTGCACAGGTTTCTAAGAGGACACTGAAAACAATAAAGTGAGAGGGGTCAGGACCTCCCCAGGATTTAATATGAATTTTTAAATTAGTTCGACAGTATTGCATTAGTAAGCAACTCATAACAGGTATCCTACCAAACCCACATGATAGGAATAAGCTGCCTTCAGCCCACAGTAGAACTGTCTGATATCAGTGGGATTCACACTTAAATGCATTCCATGGAAGTTAAGAGCACCTGCTGAGGAGGGGTGCTTAGACGTAAGCACTGGCCTGGCAACACCGCTGAACTGGGATTTTCCAAGAATGTGAGACTATGTGGGTGAGAACTGAAAGTGCATGATGCGACAACTGGGCTTGTCATGCCGACTTTCAATTACCTCTTTTTAAAAATGTTTAGTGCAAAGTGAGGTACATACAATTCATTTTGTTGAAACTGGTTAAAAATGTTAATGCAGCTCATTACTACACATTCCAGCAGCTCTGGAACACTACAGTTCTAAGGTTTGGAGACATAACCTTTCTCTCGTTCAGTCGTACAGCGAGCTTTTATCTGACAAGCTAATTTAGAGCTACATACACTGGGGAAAAATTCTTGCAGGTTATAATATGTTTCTTTAGTTCTTGATCTCTTTTATCGGATTTTTCCCCTCGAAAGTTATTATCTCACAAGAAAGAAAGGGGAAAAAAAGGCAGTAAGGGGAAGAAAATCTAATGAATGTCAGTGATTTAATCACAGTGGGCTCGATTCACTCAAGTACATATGTTTACATTCCACAACATGTAAGTCTTCATAAAACCAAAGAATCCCCTAGATGGAATACTCCTCAACTTCTGCGGCACAGGGGCATGGATGGTTTTGTAGCTGAAGTGTTTCTTCAAAAAACATAGTCTCTTTATAGCTGCAGGGGGGACAATAAAATGGCATCACAGAAGCAGCACGTTGGGTTGTGGCCATGATGCCATGAACTAGTCACTAAATAAGACCAAGACAAGCCTGGTCCATACCAAGGTGAAAGGCTGCAAGGAACACACAAGCACCACAACGCTGACTTATTGGGCGTACTCTGTTTCTAAAAATACCCTAGGATGGGGCTGAGCTCAATAACAGGGAGCTGGACAAATACAAATTGAGGGTTGCTCTGAGAGTTGCTGACTGATGGGGGTCCTTTCCCACATTACATTGACTCTCAGCTGTGGTCTCCTACTCTTGTGTGTGTCTTTGTAAGACACACAAACACACATCCGGCTATGTGTCTTAACATCACCGTAACATCATCTGGAGCAATTGCCCCTATTTTTGGCTACCACCAAGCCAATGTAACGGGTGAGTGGTCTCTCCACAGTAGCCCCTGTCTTGAGACTGGGATAAACGGAGAGCAAGTGCTGGGCCCACAGATCAGCTGCTTGGCAGCTAAACAAGGGAGAGACCAGGGCTAGTGTGAGAGGACTGAAGGAGGCTGCTTCCTGGCAGAAAGCAATCCCATCCCAGTGTGCTGTCAGTAGTCCTTGTCACTTCACAGTCAAGGGTGCTGCTCGTGGATCAGGAGAGATACAAATGAGCCCCTGCTGCTGCCGCCTCCCAGGGATCAATGCAGATAATTCATGGCTGCCAGCCACCTCTGTTTCTTGCCCATGACCAGGGAGTAACCAGGAGGATGGCTGTCGGCAGATGGGGACAGTGCTCCACCAACAGGCATCCCAGCTGGGAAGGAAACAGGGCTGCAACAAGGGGTATTTTCAGACGTGACTGATTGGCCCCGGCACGGAATCAGCCCTTTGCTTCCCCGCCGGGGCCACCACGTAACAGGCCAACAGACGCAGTGGCTGATCCCAGCGGGGAATCGGGGGGGGGGGGCTGTGCAGGCTCCGGTCCTGTCTCTTATACACATCTAGATGTGTATAAGAGACAGATGGAATCCCGCCGCGGATTCCGGGCCGTGGTCTGGGGACAGATGTTACGGTCCCCTTCATCACGGAGGGGAAAATCACATTCACCACGCAAACGGCGCTGGTCCCACCGGGATCGCCGTTCACGTGGTGAATGTGATTCCCCCCCTGTGGTTCATGGGGGTGAAAATCTGGGGGGGGGGGGACTTCTGTTCCCCCCCCCAACAGACGTTCCGTGATCGCGATCACCATGTGGGGATTCACTGTGGTTGACAGTGATCACGTAACGTCTGAAAATACCCAAGGTGAATCAGGTGGGTCACAGTATCATACGGTGAGAGACAAATTCCTAAAAAGAGGGGACTCTATGAATACAAGGAGAGGACAAGCAAGATCTCAGAACCGAACACAGTTTCACATGGATCTCACTAAGAGCCGGGGGCAGGCAACGGCAATGCTAAAATCCTCCCAGTGAGACACACTGGGAGTGAGGAACCAAAGTGCTGTCCCAACAGGAAAGCCACACACAGAGAGCCACAGCCACGCACGCTGACGACTCTGGAATGATCAAAGAAAATAAGCCAAGAGCCAACCACAAACACAGATGCTGCAGGAGGAAAAATATATTTCAGAGTCCAGCTTCTGGGTCTTGTATGTGCCAAGTATGTCCCATGAGCGAGCCGTTTCTGTTATTATTGGCCATGCTGCAAGGAAAGGCAGAAGAACAGGAGGAGGAGAAAGAATATTGAGTGCAACTGGGACCAAAGGAGACGCGTCTCTTAAGTTAAGAGGGAAGTTCCAGACACCTGCCAACTTCTGCTGTTTGTTTGATTTCCTGGCAGCCTAGACACTTACAGCAACCAAATAAAACAAGCCGTTATTTATTCTCATCGCTGTCGCCATCAGCCAGGCACTATCTCTGTGCAAGGAAGCTCTCACAGCCATTCACAAAGTACAAGGAGACTCGTAATAAAAACAAAGAAATCAAAGAGTATTCTAGCATTCACGTATAAATGCTACCAAAGCAGATGTATCATCAGGGCTGGCCCCAGGGGACGTAGGGCCATGTGCAAGGTTTTGGTGCGTGACCTAATTTGCATAACCTGCCCTCATATCTGAGCCGTGGCTGGCAAAGAGGGCAGCAGACTGGGCAGCGCTACTGCAGCCCATGGCTGGCTGGCTCGGGGCACGGGGGAGAATTCAGGCTGGAGGGCTGCCGCTTCCCAGATTGCCAGGCATGGGGCTCAGGGTAGCGAGGGACCATGTGCAACTGCACACGTCGTACATGCCTAGGGCCAGCCCTGTGTAATCATGTATACGTTCAAGAACTGGTTGAAAAATCGGAAATGCACAACTGGACCTGAATTCTTCCCAAGTTTCCACTGAATTTCCTTTTCAAAACGAAATGTCAAAAACGAACAAAATTTTGACATCTTCAGCACTCAACAAACAGCTTTCTTTTCAGAGCTATCTGCACAGAAAATGTTTTCTGCACTTTTGAAAGTGGTTATGTTGAGAGTTAATGTTGTTTCAAACTGCTGAAACCCATCCCTCAAGCCCCCTGTCCTGCAGTCCTCCAAAGCCCACTCCCTACCAGGGAGCTATGGATTGGGAATTTCCCCATTACAAACTTTTTCAATGGGGGGAAAAATACATTTTTTTAAAAAAAGTTGGCATTTTAAAAAACGTTTTTAATTAAAAACAACTTTAGATGAAAACAATGTAACCAGCTCCAAGATTGCATGTGTGTGTGTGTGTGTCTGTGTGTGTTAGAGAAGAAGAGAAAAATATAGCTGCAAGTATTAAAGAAACAGGCTGATTCTCTTTTGCTCCCCAGCTCAGCTCTTCTCTTTATAAAAAACAAAGTGAAATATAAAAGATCCGTAATGCCAGAAGCATGATCCCCTGACACTCTACTCATCTAGCATCCTGTATTTTATCCCAAGTTGTAGATATTGGACAAAACAGAACTCCCCTGAGTGCAAGAACTACTCTTGGTTAGTTACTTCAAAAGGCCTGGGAGTGAGACTGGGCCATTAGCAGAGATGGTTTGCTACAGAGGATTGCCCAGATTGAATCTCTAGAGCAGTACAGAAACCCTGTTTCCCCCAACCTAATGAGCCCATGTATCCCTAAAATGAAGGTAATAGCTTATTTCTAGGCCTGCAGGATAATATAAAGTGGGTATGGTGAAGGGAGCATAGCATGCACGTGGAAACAAGAGCCCCTAGTTTTGCAAATGCTTACTCAGGCATAGTCCTATAGACTTCAAAGAGGCTATGCCCACTTTAGTGTTTTGAAGATTGAACTCTCAGAGAATAAACCCTCTGCCATCAAAGTCAATGGCAAAACTCCCATTGACTGTATTTATTTAAATGTATACCCTTCCCTTCCCGTAAGGCTCAGGGAAGCTTACAGAGGAGGAGGATTGTCCTAACAGTCTCTTTATCAACCTCTTCCTTGCAGCCTCCTAATAAGCACACCACATTGAAGAACAACACTGTATTCCTTTTACTTGTAAACTATGATGCTGGCAGGAGTCATGTCACCTTTATCTGCTCCCTAATTTAGAAGAATGCAGCCCAGGAGAGACCCATTTAAAAGTGTTTGCGCACACAGATCCTGTACATCAGTGTTAATTTCTACAATCACTCAGTGTGAAGTTTTAGTTCTCCTGTGCACGGTTAGGTACTTTAGTGCCATCTCAATGAAATGTTAATCTGCTGTAACCTGCGTAATTAGGTATTCAAGCACTCCAGTTGCACTTTTCATATGTTAGAAACGTAAATAAAACTCTCAAGCCTGTTAATCAGTTTGGTTTAAGTGAAATGTAGCTCTTGTGAAAGAGACTGGATTTCCACACCTGGAGCCAGAGGCCTCAGATTCAAGCCCTGCTTGCTCCTCCCCTTTGACCTTAGTGAAGTTACTCCTAAATTTGCAATGAATGAATGAGAGAAAAAAGGATCAGGCCCTCAGGCCGCTTTTAGACATGCACAGCGAACACGCTGCATAAAATCACACTACATGTAAAAATAACCCACATGTGGGATTTAGACCTGATATTTCGCACATTAAAGCCAGTCGTGCATTCTTTTAAAGGCACTAATTAAATACCTCAACACTGAGGTATTTAATCTGCGGCTTTAAAAGAACACGCAAACGGCTTTAACGCGCAAAATGTCATGTCTACGGTTGCTTTTACACGAGCGGACGGCACTCGCGCCTGTAGTCATGCGGCATGTAAAAGTGCCGCGGGCAGCATTTAGATGCATCGTATTTCTGGCCGTGCATTCTTTTAAAGGCGCTCATTAAATACCTTGATATCAAGGTATTTAATTTGCGGTCTTAAAGAATTCATGACCAGAAATATAGTGCGTCCAGGCGCATCTAAACGCTGCCCATGGCACTTTTCCATGCCGCATGATTACAGGCGCAAGCGGCATCTGCTTGTCTAAAAAGGCCCTGAATCCCACACGCGGGATATTTACATGCAGTGTGATTTTACGCAGTGTGTTCGCCGCGCACGTTAAAAGCAGCCTCAGATTTGAAACTTTGCCACTGACTTTAGTGCTCGGAGTGGAATTTTCAAGCACGCCTAACGCTCCAATACCCAATCCACCTACCATGCAGTTGTCCCAGCTGAAGTCAATGGAATTACTCCAAATAATTAATCTGAGCGTTGCAGCCAAAGGGTGTAAACAGATGGACCGCAGCCCTGGTTCTGCTCTGCCTCACCGCCGGGTGGCCCATCCATCTAAAGCCAGGTGATGAGGTGGAGCAGAAGCAGAGCAGGCACCGCCTGTGCCTGACCAGCAGGGCCAGCCTTACCACAGGGAGACCTGGGGCAGCTGCCCCGGGCCCCACTCTTTCTGAGGGCCCTGCAGTGGTCTCTATTTTCACCAGGACAGGTTGTGGGGGCACCAATCCCACTCAGTGGGGCCAAACATGGCCACATTCAGGGCACCACAGAGGTAGCCCCCATGGGTCTACCCCATTTTATCTTCACCCTGGGCCCCTCAAATCCTAAGGCCGGGCCTGCTGACGAGCCCCACTTGCGGTGCTCCAGAACATCCCAGAAAACCGTCAGCAGGGCGGGCTAGACAAACCTGGGGCAGAGCTGTGGTCCATCTGCTTGGCGGACGGCAGCTGCAACACCACCTTGGGCCAGCGGTTGCCCTGGACAATGCCATAGAGTTGTGGGTGGCAGCCTGGAGTGTCAAGTGATCCACCAGCAACTCTATAGTGCGGGTCGGGTAAGGGGCACTGCACAGGTGGGCCATGGGCTGGGGCAACCACCGGGTCCATTTAAAGCAGACCCAGGCAGGGCTGAGCGTGAGCAGATGTGGGGGTGGCCAGTCTCACGTCTATCTAACGACACCCAAAATGACATCAGCATCTAAGAGACAAAGTAGTACAGTGATATCTTTTATTGGACCAACTACAGTTCGTGGAAATATGCAAACTTTCAGTTAATGAGTTTCACCATCCTGCATAGTTCCCATGGGGGCATTTAGTGCACTGAATGAGGTAAACCAGGTTTTTAGATTTGCAGTTGTAGGTCCCTTGAATTCTGAATAGATTTCCATGGGATATCTGGATGCTGTTCACAGTAGAGATGTGAAGACACATGTCTACATGGTGTTCGCATGGGAACTATGTAGGTGAAACCCACCAACCCTTGCACAAACACATGAACTCACCCAGAAAAAAAGATCATGGACAAGAGCACTCACTTCTCACAAAGTGACCACTCTATTTCTGTCCTTGTCTTAAAAGGAAACCTATGTAACACCTTTAAAAGGCGAGCCTGGGAACAAAAATTCATAACTTTACTACAAAAAACAATGGACTCAATTTGGATATGGGTTTCACAAGCCGTTACAAAAATTTGTAAGTCAAATGACTGTCTACAGCTGAAGGCAGCTTGAAGTTTACTTACTATGGTGCCAGGACGTGAGGAGTGAGAGCCCAGTGTGGACCGGCGATAGCGGCTGCGGTGTAGCAAGAGGAGCAACCGAGAGGGCAGAGCCTGCGGAACGGAGGCAGAGCTGGGCTTTATTACAGTGCAGCCACCGGAGGTGGAGCATGGTGCCAGGACGTGAGGAGTGAGAGCCCAGTGTGGACCGGCGATAGCAGTTATGGTGTAGCAAGAGGAGCAACCGAGGGGGCGGAGCCTGTGGAACGGAGGCGGAGCGGGGCTTTATCACAGCGCAGCCACCGGAGGCGGTGCCGGAGGTGCGCCCAGGCAGTGCGCCTAAGGGCTGCGCGCGCAAGGGTGCGTCCTTGTGCACGCGGCCTTAGGCACCGGAGGGAGACGGGGAGTTGTTGCTATAGTTTATCTGTTGTGTGGGGGTGCTTGTGGGGCCCAACGTTCATGAAGTTTAAGTATGTCGACTAAAATGCGTAGAGATTTCGGGGGGGAGAGTGTGAGAACTCCTCCACTTAAAAAAAGGAAGCTGGACAAGTTCTTCCGGGTGTCGGAGTCACGGATGGCTTGCTTGGCGACCGAACCGACTGTGTCCTCAGCTGTGACGCTATCCAACAGGTTTGCTCTCTTAAGTCATGATAATCATGACAATCCTGACGACTATGAGGGGAGCGGGATGTCCACGCAGAAGCTGGGAGGCGGTTCTCATAAACGGCGGATGTCTGTAGGGAAGGGGTCATGCTCGCCGGCTAGTCTGGCTGTTTCATTGGCCTCGGGGAAACCCCCCCCACGCTATAGATCTGGACAAAGTTACCAAGAACAATTGGACCCTTATTCTTGCTGACCAGACAATACTTCTAGGGAAAACCTTACAGCATATTTTTGCGCAGTTATGTATTCTTACCTGTATTGTAGAAGATAATAATAAGAGGTTAATGGCAGGTGTTTACAAGGCGGAGGGGGTTGGGGGTGATGTGACAGGACACAAAGCTAGCAATAGTGATGATAAATGTGGTCCTGGAAGAAAAGTATATTGCCCTCAGGGTGACCTGGGAGCCAGGGTTACCCAATGTAGGGCTCAATCATCCCTGCCCCCCACCCCACCCCAAGGTAGCTGGTGATTATAGCTACTGTAGCTCTACTATAGTGATTACAGCATCCCCACTGCCTTCGGGCTTTTTGCCTCAGTGGTCTACCCCAATTTTGGTGGCCCGTCATATCCAGTCCCTTCTTTCTATTAATTGCCACCCAAGAGATATTAAGGAGATTAGAATCCAACAAAGGGAACAGAGTATTTTTAAAGCAGTAATCTCCTTTAGGGTAAGTTATTTAACTGACTGTCTGTTTAAGGCTAGCCAAGTTCTTGCTGATAAAGGGGTGCGGGTTGCAAAAATATACGTACATAAGGAGCTGCAAAAGATTTGTGATAGGAAATCTAAAGAAGAATTGGGAACTCTCCCTCGGATGTCCCAGGCTGGGGAAGTAGAAGTTCCAACTACAGTTCTAAATGCTCTATCCATGGAACAACGACCTTCTTTCCTAAGTAATAGTTTAAAGCCTATTGCAGGCCAAGAGGATGTGGAAGGTGAAGATCCCCAGTCATCAGATATGGAAACTGATACGGGGTTGCAACCGGTACAGGTTGGCACTGCGATCGAGGCATCTTGGATGAATTCCCCAGAAGCGATTAGGGAAAAGGGGATAATAATGGCCAATACAGCCCTCAATGGGCAGGTGGTGAAGAAATGTAGGGTGGAGGCTAGGAGTGAAGATGCCTGTAAGAGAGTCTCTAAGGGGAATTGCTCATGTGATGTAGAGGTAGTAATTACTCAGCCTGTGCAGGGGCCTCCTGCTAATCTGGTCCGTATAGAGGATGATTGGGAGCCGGGGCTGGTCTGTATAGCCAACCCCGGGACTAGCTGCTCTGCAAGGACTAGTACTGATTGGACTAAGTACCGTGAATTGGGGGATCAGGAGCTGGCTACACCTAAACAATCCCAT
Source organism: Sphenodon punctatus (assembly GCA_003113815.1). NCBI lineage: Eukaryota > Metazoa > Chordata > Lepidosauria > Sphenodontia > Sphenodontidae > Sphenodon > Sphenodon punctatus. The sequence continues at coordinate 2,233,263 of QEPC01012495.1, read as the reverse complement.
TCCCCTATGGTAGAAGGGGCAACGACTGTATATGAGGAGGTGTTGGCCCGTACGAAATATGATGGGTTCACTCTGGAGGAGGAGGTGGTGCCCGAAGGCTCGGGACTTGACCCGGGTTTAGTCCATGACCCCTCGGTTTTGGTGCCCCCTTTTTCCAGAGAACTCTGGCCCTGGAGGTGGAGGTGAACGTAAGGGGTGTAGGGCCTGTTTCCGGGGATTCGGCATTGATAACTGCCTCTAGTTGCCTGTCTACGATGGTAGGCACTATTGAAAGTTTGGAGGTGGTGGCAAAAACCAAGATGGACTGACTTCCCTTAAAGAAGGTGGCAAGTGTTTTGAACATCCTCTCCGGGAATGTGGTGGGGTGGAGGTCAAAGCTCCAGGACCCTGGATGTTGCCACTTTCTAGGGAACTTTGATATTATTCTAATTCAGGAAACCTGGTCTTTGGATGGGCCCTTTTTACAGGGCTATGAGACTGTCTGGCAGGCAGCAAGGAAGGTGGCTATTAAAGGAAGACCTAGCGAGGGGCTAGCATGTCTGGTGAGCAGCGCTCTGAAGGTGGATTTGGTTCCCCTTCCACAGGTAACCTCTTATGCCTGTGGCTGCCTTTTGCTACTTCCTGACCTTCCAGTGATGGTTGTATCGGTTTATATCACCCCCCCCAGTAATGAACCTAGTTATCAGGAAAGTATATGGACAGAAGTGGTAGCTTACGTGGAGATGATCCAGAGGTTGTACCCAGATGTTCATCTCTTAATGGCTGGGGATTTTAATGTCCGAATGGGAGCTCGGACTCAGAATCTTATTGAGTATGGGGAGATTTGGCAGGAGGACTCATCGCCATTGGGGGTAAGATTTTCGAAGGATGGAGGTTTGAATAGGAATGGTGTTTAATTTTCCAAACTATTGTCCAAGTTAGACTTATATGCGCTCAATGGACAGGGGTGGAATGACTGCCTGGGAAAGTACACCTATATATCCCAAAGAGGGAGTAGTATTATTGATTATTTTGTAGTCTCTACTGGTATTATTCCCTTAATAAGCAATTTTCAGGTAGGCCCATGGACAGTTAGTGATCACATGCCCTTGTCTCTTACTTTGCAAGTAAGTAAGTGTACTACAGCAATAGCACTGCCTGTGGATATGACCTGTGGGTTAGTTAGGAGGAAATGGGGAGACGATTTAGAATCTATGCTCTCGGTTGCCCTCCAGTCTGATGGGGGGGGTGGGCAGCTTGTAAATGATCTATTACTGGCTCCTTCCTCAGCCGATCTCCTCCAATCCTATCAGAATTTGATGCAATGCCTGCTTCCTATGCTCTCTACCTTAAGTGTAGATAGCCCCCCGGGGAAAGCTGGTCTTGATCTGGTACCCTCTTGGTTTGATAAAGATTGCCGGCTGGCACGATCATCATTACGCCGGCACTGTCGGGTCTTTAGGGTGGCTAATTTAGATAGTTTATGGGAGGTGTTGGTTGATAGTAGGAGGAAATATAGGGCACTCCTAAGATCGAAAAGAGAAGCCTACTATAGACAGACTTGGGAACAAATTGATAGGGCCTCTAGAGACTTAAACTCCTTGAAGTTCTGGAAGCTGATTAGAGAGATAGGCAGGGACTATAACCAGGGGTGCCTGCAGGTGTCAGCTGAATCCTGGGAGGCACATTTTGCCACACTCGATGCGCCTCCAGATTGCTTAAGTAGTCCCACGGTTTTGCTCCCCATGTCCCCTGAGTGGGATCCGATGACTCCTGGTGAAATAGTGGAATTAATTTCCACACTTAAAAACGGCACAGCTTCTAGGGGAGATTTTCTCCCTGCTGAATTCCTCAAGGGAAATGTAGACTGGTGGACCCTGGTTTTGGCAACCTTATTTACTGAGATAAATTCCTCTGCGAACATCCCGGTTGAATGGGGTGAGGCGATTGTTGTGCCAATTTTCAAGAAGGGGGCATGTAATGACCCCAAGAATTTTAGACCGATCAGTCTACTAAGCATAATAGGGAAACTGTATGCCAAATTTCTGCTGTTAATACTGAAAAGATGGATTGATTCCCAGGCTATTTTGATCGATGAACAAATAGGATTTAGGGAGGGAAGATCCACTATGGACCATTGCTTTCTCCTATCCTACCTGATACAGAAATATTCTAGCCCAGGGAAAGCTCTCAGGGCTGCGTTCAACTTGATTCCAAGGGAACACCTTTGGCAAAAACTTTTTGCTTTAAATATTGATAAAAGGTTGTTGCACCTCATTATTGGGCTCCACAAAAATACCTGCATCAGAGTAAGATTGAACTGCTCCGGGGCGCTGTCCAATAAAATTGTGACGGCGAGGGGGGTCAAACAGCAGTGTATCCTGGCCCTTACCCTTTTTAATTTGTATTTTAATGATTTGGTCAAGGATTACCCCACACTGAAGTGTCATCCCCCCCTGGTCAGTGGTACTCAGATCTGTTGTCTCCTCTATGCAGAAGACACAGTGTTACTTTCCCGTACACAAATTGGGCTAAGGCGCTCATTGGAGGTTTTTGGTAAATACTGTCGAGATAATTTGGTAGAGATTAACTGCGATAAGGCCAAAGTGGTGGTTTTTTCCTGTAGGAAATTAAGACACAGGTGGTACATAGAGGATAGGGTAATTGAAAAAGTTAGGACCTATAAATATCTTGGTCTCCTCTTCCACTCATCAGGGGGTTGGTTATGCAGTTTTTGGCAGCTATGGAAAGGGCCAGGAAATTAAATAAAGTTCTCCTGTCTTTTTTTCGATCAAGGGGTGGCAGACTGGTAACACCGGCGATAAAGGTTTTTTCCCACAAATGTGTACCACAATTGATCTATGGAGCACATCTGTGGGCTTTGGATAAACTTAAGAACCTGGAAAGAGTACAATCTGGGTTTGTGCGTTCCTTGCTTACTGCCCCTCCGGGAATTAGTAGTGTGGCCATTTACATAGAGCGTGGCATGATTCCTTTGCATGAAAGGATCTGGCAGGTGTCTTAAACTACTGGTTAAGGGTGTACTTTAAACAGGCTGCCCCTTTATCCCAGTTAGTAGCTACGGGTAGAATATCCAGCAGTTGGCTAATGACAGTTGTGAAGAAATTAAACTATCTAGGGTTCTCACCAGAGGCACTTGCTCCTCTGGGATACAAAGTTGCAAAGAAATTGACAATGGAGAGGCTATCTGATATTGGTTGCCAGGAGAGGCTGGCGATGTTAAGGAACTCCAGGGCGTTGGGCTTCTACAGACTATTAATTAATGATGTTAATTCGCCTAGGGCCTATTGGGATTGTGGCCTTACACCAGTAAAGAGGAGGCTCTTTTTCCTTGCGAGAGTAAACTATTTTCCATCAGCTGTTACCGAGGGCAAATACCGGGGTACGCCGCTAGCGGAACGAGTGTGTAAATGTAAGTTGAAGCTGCCCTTTGTATAGCGAAATTCGAAGAAGGTTTATATTCCCGGCGATTGTCCCTTTTCCCGGTCGTTCGGGGGAATTTTATTTAAAACTGCTTTTGGGGGACTCCTCGAAGGAGGTAACAAAGATGGTGTCAATGTTTCTATTTTATGTGTTTATTAGTAAATCTATCTAGGGTTAGTAACCCAATTTTGGTAGGTTTCATAGTTTTATTTATTTATTTTAATAAGATGGTGTGAGTAATATTGATGATGTGGTGTATATGTTTGTCTATATGTATATGTGGTTTGTCTTGCAACGACCTTTTGGCTACGCAATAAAGTTTATTATTATTATTACTATCAGCAGCTCTTACTCTTTCCACCTGGTTGTATTCCATCCTTTTGAACTGCGGCTCCCCTCCCTTCACTTTGCCAATGGCTGCAATCCTATGGTCTGCAGATCCCTGTGTGCAAGTTGCATGTGCGCGCTTTGCGCGTGGCACAATGTGCCGGCAACATGGCTATGGGTGGGTCCTGCACAACTGTGCGCGGGACCCACAGATCATCAGATCAGGGCCATTGTTTCCAAACACTGTATATACCTCACTGCTTTGCTCAGACCCCGTGAGGTCCAAAAGCTTGCATACCTCCACCAACTGGAGTTGGTCCAATGAAAGATATCACCGTACTACTTTGTCTCTGTTGCCTATATTTGGGACCAACACGGCAACCTTACTCTCTCTACATCAAATTCAAAGGGCACTTTCCCAAGAAACAGCGAGAAGTAAATGCTGCACAGCTTTTATCATGTGGGAAGGCAAAGCCACCTGGCTTTGGTGCCGATCATGCGGAGGATGCAGAGCTGGAAAATCCAGCTCTGCATCCTCCGCATGATCGGTGCCAAAGCTGCGCGGCTTGGCTTTCCCACGTTTCTCGTTGAGGCAAACGGTGTGCATTTAGTAACGTGGAAAAGTGCCCTAAGACTCACTAAAAGGCACTGGAAATAGGGCAGCTAAGAGTTCATTCTCACAAGATCTTTCTCCCCTGCAAAATGACCACATGTTCTTTAATCTGTCTTGTCCCATAGCAAAACATTCACACAACTGCTGATTTCCTTGCATTTCCCTTGCCCTTCTTTTGCCTGATTTCCTGTGATATTTCCCACAATGCAAAGGGAATGGAGGAACGCCCTCGTGATATCCCTACGTCCAGAAGTAGTGTGGAGCATAGAGTGGAAGACCTTTCAGTAACCTCTGGCCACAGCTCTATGGTCACTTGGAGGTAAGAAGAAACATACAGGAAATGATGTTATTAGAGACTGAAAATCTGCTCTGGGAAAATCCATGCACACACACACAGCACGATACTGGATAGATTCAGATCCTCGAAAGCAGACCTTTTACATCAGATGGCAGAGAACAAGTGTTCAAAGAACACAGGAAGTAACAATGACTTCACGCAACCGTCAGAATGTGGGTTGTTCCACTAGCCACTCTAAGTTACGTGAATGAGCACAAATGCACATAGGGGCTTTTGAAAAGTTTTCCGTCAGTCCTTTGGTCTCTAGACTAAGTTTGTTGCCAAGAGTGTTAACTGTGAGAGCAGCATTTGGGACATTGATGCCTGACCGCAGGTCACCAACTAGCTCTTTAACACAGACCACACAGGAGTCAGCAGCTACCCACAGCCTTTGGATTCGTTCAGACAGATTGACAAAGTTCTGAATGCCAGGGTAACAATCACCTGAGCCAATCACCCAGTCCCCGTTCCCGATGTTTATAAGCATTACAGCTTTCAAGCTACTCAAGGAAAATCTATACTGACACAAAGATCTCAAATACCTTTCCAATGCCGGGGTTGTCCTTGATTTTCGACACAGCTCTCAAAAGGCATGGTGGTGCTGGGGGAGGACACAGCTGTAGGATGCCGCTGAAATTGGTAGCATAGACGGAGAAGTCATGTGAGTGTGGCAGGGGCGGGTGATATTTCTTTCTCTTTGAGGACAGGTTAAGCTTCTGTGCTGCTCTGTACAAAGTAATATCAAGAAAAGACAATGTTACAGTGTGCTAAATGCAATTTAGGCTAATAAAACAGATGTTCATTGTCATCACTGCCTGTTTAACAAATCAAGTGATTTCATTCTAATCAGATTTCATAAGGAAACACCATCAGGAGACTAATAGAAGGAAATATGGGCAGAAATACGGCTGGCAAGATATTCACTTAATTTCTCCCCCAACAGAGTTTCAATTATAGCCTAACTTTTTTTTCCCAACAGCTTGGCAGCTGAGTCCAAGACCTCTGAAATCTCATTCACATCATAAAAAGCTGAAATCATCCCCTTGTCAGTAGCGGGACCAGATGGGCTTTGCTGGTGATAACATTGCTGAAAGTGATGGTTTGCACTCTAACAAGTTACCCGACAGAGAGCGAGAGAGATGACATTCCAGTACACAGCAACTTAGCCACATTTCAAGACACTGAAAATGATTTTGATAACTGAGTGCACCTTCAAGACAGAGGGGGCTTCTTCCCCCACCCCTTAATTCCATTCCTCCACATTAAAAGGAAAATCCGTTAGAGACATGCTTTAATGTGCCAAACGATAACAATCCCACTTTTGAAATGTAGAATTTGAAAACATAAAAGACAAACACACACACAAAACTTAAGATGCACAATTAAAACTGCATCTTAGCTCTTTATGAATCCAGCTCATGCTTTTAGAAAGCTGACCTGCAGCATTAAACAGCATTACATTCATAGTCCACATGCTTGGGTACAGATTCTGGACTGCCAGTTTTTCAGAGTATTCATAGCTAGGGCATAGTTCTGGCCGCTTTTATCCAAGTACAATTCTCAACTTCACTAGGAATGTGGCTGCATAAATAGTATGAGCAAAGGATTGCTAGGAAAGGGTGCATCCAGAGACACTGCCAAAATGCAGAGATGCTCAGTCTGACGTAGTTTTGTTTCCATCAGTGCCAGTATTAAAAATGTAAATAATACAAAACACGTAATATGATCTGATCTGATGTGTGTGATCTTGGATGTAAACATATATATAAGGCCTGATCTTACATATGTTCCATCAAAGGGTTTTTTCAGACGTTACGAGATCATGCTCAACCACGTGAACCACGGTCAATCCCGCGGCGGGGCCAAAGTGCTCTGAACGTCTGTTCGGTGGCCACCAGATGTTCACCACGGTCAATAGCCACATGGGGTCAATTTCAACCACGCTTCCGGGGCTCCCTGCCGGACAATCCCCGAAAGCGTGGCCAAAGAGATTCACGATGGGAACCAACAAAAAGTAACGTCTGGCCGGCAACCACCGGCGGGAATCAAAGGAAATTATTCCCAGCCGGGGACAAAGCACGTAGCGTCGCTGCTAGGCAACGAGCGACAACACAAGCCGGGGAGGGAGATTTAAAGGGCACACAGCAGCAGCCGGGACGAGCCGCCCCGGCACCTTCCGGGTGCTTTGAACATGGCCCAGACCAGGATCGGCTTAATGTCTGTTGCGCTGCCCCGGGCCGTGATCTGTCGACCCGATTCCCTGCCGTGGTCCCGGTCCCGTCATGTCTGTTTGGGGCTTTTTTTGACAACGGGGGGTGGTTGTTCGGTTCACTCCCGCCGGGGATCCACTGTGGTGAATCGGGACCGCGCAATGTCTGAAAATACCCAAAGTCAATGGTGGAGACAAAGTAGTTTGAATATCTTGTACTGGACCAACTATTGTTGGTGGAAACATGGCAACCACACTCACATTGGATCAAATTCAATGGACGTTCCAGGCGTGCAGGATTTGGCCCCATAAGGTAAAAGCTTGACTCTAGAGCAGGGGTAGGGAATTTCTGATCCATGGGCCAAATCCCAGCCCATGGCTGTTTTTTGTTTGTTTCGTTTGTCTTCTTCCTAATTCTTGGATCTGGCCAATGGATCCAGCCCCGAAGCACTGAGTGAACGAGCTCCAGTGAGAGGCGCAGAGATGAAGGTATGCACTCAAGAATGGGAGATGGATCCATGCCACTTAGAACCATGGTGTGGACCCTTTCCTTCCTTCCCCTATCTTGAAAGCCGACCTCTAAAGCAATCACCATCCCCTCCACCGAACTCCCTCCAGCCCACAGAGCTTCCAATTCGGAGGGAAAGGTTCCTCAGCCCTGCTCGAGAATCATTACCGTTATGCCACTTTTACACACTTGAAATACCTTGATGAGATATTTAATCTGGAGCTTTAAAGAACGCACAACCGGCGATGACACGCATCAAGGCACATCTAAACCCCCGCCTGTGGCATTTTTCAAAGTGCATTATTTCAAGTGGCGAGTACATGCCGCTCGTCTAAAAGCGGCCTTAAGAGCATACAGCAAACGGAAAGAACAAATTCTAAGAGTTTGCAAGGCTGTCTCATCTCTCATACAGGGCATTTTATGAACATCATGTAAGAACAACTCTACTCCCACAAATCAGGGAAGCAAAGTACAGAAATTACTGGCTATATTCTGTCCCCAAAGCACAGACCATAGTAAAGGACAGTAGACAGCTACACTGCACATACAGTTTCCATGGAAAGTGATTTGCGTAAGATCATAGAACTTATCAGTAGTAGAGCCAGAAGTCAGAACCTAAGGGCACTTTTAGACACAACAGAAATGGGTGTCTTACTGCGTTTGCCATGTGTCTGAGTGTTTCATTTAAGCACTGTCACGTTTTTTAGCCCCACAATGGCCCCGAGCTAAGTTCATATTTGCTGCCAGGAAGTATTGTGGGTGGAAATAACGGGATTACCCTCTCCCTGTGTCCAGTGTTGCGCCTAACGATGTCGGCAGTGGGTTAGTGTGCTTACCATCACTTCTGGTGAACAATCATAGAGTTCAACACACAGAGTGGCTTGGGCTTGTCCTGCAACTTCTCCCAAAATGGAAGCCGCTTTCCTCTTGCTCCTAAACAGGGGACCAGTAATGGGTAATCCGGACAGCTGGGTGCCCAGATCATCCTCACCATGGTCGGCAAGGAAGCCTGACTGAGAAGGAGAAAGAGAAGTGAGGCTTCTGCAGCTGACGAGCACTGCATGGGCACGAGAACGCACCCTCTCTCTCTCCCAAAGGGGAGGGGGTCCTCATTCCACATGGCTCTGCCCCTGTGTGCACTCATTTAGAGTTCCTCACTCCCCATAATTTCACCCTGCCCCTTGTCAATGTACTCTTTCTCTGGATCCGCTTTGGTTGTGAGAATGTACGGAGCCATCTCAAAGAACCTTGGTTACAAGGAAGTAGCCTTCTCTTTTTTTAGAAGATTTACCATTATCGAGGGGAGGGAATTTGGAAGTGACAGCGCTCTATAATGAGGGGAGGGCAGGAGTGCATCATGGGATATTATACTTTTTACTGAGGGGAGGAAGTAGTGCATGATGGGATAACATCCGAGGAAGCTGTGGAGGGCTACGCGTCAGTGCTGACATCCAATGGTTAAGTAAGCATGGGTAGATGTAATCATGTACGTACTGCAACGCAGTCAACACGGGGACATACGCATGGCTAAACAATGGTGTCTCAACACACATCCAGACACCCATTTCTGTTGTGTCTAAAGGCGCCCTAGATCTCCTTACTTCTAGGGTGTTTCTACATGGTATAGTAACCCCTTGTATTCCAATGTTTGCGGGAGGATGGAGACAAGGAAATTCAAATGATCTCTTTTATTGGACCCACTTCTGTATACGAGAGTATGCAAGCTTTTGGGTCACATGAGGTCCATCAGTGTACCAAGTTCATACAGCAAAGGCACATAGAGGAGCATTCTCAGTGGCCGCTCCACAACTATGGAACTTCCTTCCCATGAAGGCTCACCAAAGCTCAAGCCTGAGCATTTTTCTGAAGCAATGGGAGACCTTTTTATTTGGTCATATGTTCAGCAGGTGGGGATAGGTTTGGGGGTGGAGGGGCCTTAAGGCATTATTCTAATGTTTTTATATTGGATATTTATTATTTTATGTGTTTTATTTTAGATCTGTTTTATGTGTTATTCTGTTATTTGTATATGTTGTTACCCACACTGAGTCCTTTGGATGTGGTGGGCTATAAATCCACATAAATGGGGGGGGGGGGGGAAATCCCAAACCTACATTTAAGCTCTAAACTAGGGCTGGATTGAGAACCATTCCCAGTTCTCGTGAGAGTCTTGCAAGAATCGAGAAATGTTATCAAGATCTCAGCAAGATCTCGGTAACGTTCTGAGATCTTTTGAGAAAATTCAAAAACCACTCTGCGCATTTGCAAATGGCTACTACGGTCATTCTGCGCATGCGCAGTCCTTTTCCAAAATGGCACCAGCAGCGTCGGTGCCATTTTGGGAAAAGGCTGCGCAATGTGCAGAACAGCCCCGGCAGCCCCTTTTCACAGGCAGAGTGTGTTTTTGTTTAGGGAAGCCACCTCCTCAGCAAACCTGCCTCCTCACCTGCCCCTGCAGAGAAGCAGAGAGGGTGGAGAAGAGTCCGGGAGCAGCCCCACGCTCAGAGAGAGGCAGCCAGGTGTGCACAAGGGGGATGGGTTTTTTTTTAACAAGTATAGGCTGAGGGCAAGATTATAGCTTTTCTCAGCGAGATCCAAGGCAATTCTCGGGTCGTTCTTATTTGCAAGAATGAGCTGAGAGCCCTGATGCTTGTCGAGAAAAGCAAGAATCTGAGACGTGCGTATCAGCCCTACTCTAAACAGAATGCCTATTTCAGGGCAGCTGCAATTACTTAAAATGGAAATACCTCATAATCATGGGACTTAAATATACAGCAGAGAGGCTCTACCTGTTGGATATTTCTACTGGGGCACCCTTCCTGGGATTACTTTCAATATCCAAGTAGCAATTAGTCATTTTAGTTATTATTTAATAATCATCCTGTTTTGTTTTATCTGAAAGATAATGTTTACTCCCCCATTTTCATGCTATGAACCACCGCAGGAATGATAAAAAAAAAAAAATTAACTCCAGAGAATCTCTTCAAAGCACTATCAAGAAATACATGATATCCTGATGAAATAATTATGGCTTCAATAAAGTCTGTGGCAGGATTCCTCCTGGGAGAGATGTGCGAAAGAGAGCGGGATACAAAGAATAAATTTACACATTCAATGTTTGTTCAGGCACCCAGACTGAGCGTTAATAGCCAGATAAGTTTAACATGCACAAAAATGCCAAGCTAGAAAAGAAAATAGGTCAGACATATTAAGGTGTGATATCTCCTACAAAAGCCACGCTATAAAAGCCTTGTCTGTTGAAAGAGGAAACGGAAAGGCAACACCAGCAGGTCAAACTTTTTGTTACGGAGAAGAACAAATTTCAGCCTGGCTCCCTTTCCATGGTAGCCACATTCTGCAGATCTCCACCGTTCAAGTGGGGAAAGGCGACTCGGTGTAATTAAAGGTTTGAGCAGTGATATATTCTCCTCCGAAGAATTTGTAGTATGCTATGTATTGGGAAATTTGGCAAGGGGGACAGCAGATGTCCATATGGGGTTACAAGAAACAGGAATGGAGAGGAACCGGGACAGCTGTTAACAGAGGATAATCAGCAGCGGAACAGGCAGCGTGCCAACTGCAGTGCTATTTATTATTTGCATGGTGCTATCTATAGCTAGATCACTTTTCCCCTTAGATTGTCCAAAGTGTTCGTACATGCATGTGTTTATGTGAAAGGATCGCCTGTCTTCTAGCAATACGCAGCAACTACATGGGTGTTTCTAACATCAGCTCTATTGTACAGGCCATGATCTGCAAACCACTTACTTCAGATTAAGCCATTTGTGGATCATAGTCACATGGTGTTTGGAAGTGAAAACACAGGAGGGACTTAGGCCCTTTTTACACAAGACATTCCCAGCATGGACACCCATTGCCCATGAGGGGGAGTGTCCCGTATAATTTTTTATTTATTTATTTTTTATTTATAAAAGATTTTTATCCTGCTCCTCCTGCCCACAGGGCAGTTCGGGGCGGCGAACAACAAATTAAAACAATAAAACAATACAAACAATTTAAAAGTTAAAAATCCCATATGCAGGGAGAAAAACCACCACCTCCAACCCACCCACCCCACCCCTACCCCCTCGCCAAAAGCCTGGTGGTACAGCCAGGTCTTACACAAACGTTGAAATGACAGGAGAGTGGGGGCCAAACGAGCCTCCTCCGGGAGCAAGTTCCACAGAACAGGGGCAGCCACCGAAAAAGATCTAACATCGGTGGCCACCCGCCTCGCCCGGGGAACCTCCAAAAAGGCCCCCACGGACAACCGCAGGGGTCACACGGGCACATGGGGAGTGAGGCAGTCCCGCAGATAGGCAGGGCCCAGGCCGTGAAGGGCTTTAAACATCAAAACCAGCACCTTGAACCTAGCCCGGTGCTTTATAGGCAGCCAGTGCAGAGCCCGGAGCACAGATGTCATGTGCTCCCTGCGACCCGCCCCCGTAATGAGACGGGCAGCATTCTGCACCAGCTGCAGCCTCCGGACCAGCTTCTCGGGCAGCCCCACGTAGAGCGCGTTGCAGTAATCCAGCCTCGAGGTGATGCAGGCATGGATGACAGTAAATGTGGGGGTGCACACTCCCGCGACCCACGCATCCCCTGCGCACAGAGCAATTGGGAAAAACGCCAGAAGCTATGTGGGTGGGGATGTGGAGTGGATCGGTGTGTGACCAGCTCTCCTGCATCGCCCACGGATCACCCACGCACTGCCCACGGACCGCCCACACTGCCTGCTCCATTTTAAAAGGGCTTTAGATTAAGTGAAATGCAATTACCTGAGTTTGAAATTTGGAGAAGAGGTCTATTATGCTTAGCTCTTTGCATCAAATCTTTAAAGATCATAGGGAGTAAGAACCTTAGTTATTTATGCCCCAGGCAAAAGATAGCTATACCGTGTGTCCCTTAATACTACTTTGGGGCTTCAACGTCCACAGAAGGGTAAGAATCCTATACAATACAATGGGCCCAATCCAAGGTCCACGCCTGCTCCATGAGTAGGTTGCACGCGCACTAAGAGGAGGGTGTGCAGCATGTACAATGCATGCATACTAGGGAAGGGAGTTTCGGATTAATCCGTAACTGCCTGGAGCGGGCCATTATGGGTTAATCCGAACCAAAACAGATTTACACTCTCCCTGTTACGAATCCGAATTATGGTTCTGCATTCCTCCCCCTCCACCCCCACTCTGTTCCATTCCCCAGGGCTCTGGAGTGGTACTTACCGGCCTCAGAGGGCTTGACTGAAGCACCGCCGCTCCTGTAGGGGCTCCAGCCAGCTCCTTCGCCATGGGTCCTCCCTGCTCCATGTCGTGCATGTGCAAAATAGCCGCCAGGGACATTTTGCGCATGCATAAAATGGCCACCACCCTTAACCAAAAAGCTGGTGGCCATTCTGCACATGCGCAAAACTGCACCAGTGGCCATTTTGCACATGTGCGATATGGCGCAGGGAGGCCACTGCAGCAAGGGAGCCTGCTGGAGCCCACACAGCAGCGGTGGTGCTTCAATCAAGCTTTCCAAGGCTGATAAGTCCACTTAAGGGCCTCGGGGGGGGGGATATGAGACCGGGGAGATAGGGATGGGAGGAATTCTGTGCTGGCTGCCCCTTTTCAAAATGGCAGCGATGCTGCCAGTGCCATTTTTAAAAAGGGCGCATACACAGAATGGCCCGGCATCCATTTTGTACATGCACCCGGGGGGGGGGGGCGGTTAATTAATTTTTTTAAAGGCTTTAATGGATTTAAATACAGAACTGTAAATATGAATCTGTAATTGAATCCGTAAACCAATAAAACAAAATGGAACAAAAACGAAACCAGAATTCCCTCCGGTGTCCCACCCCTAAAGCCTCCTATGCCCGTGGTGCACACACAGCCTGCACTTGGGGCGTGCGAGTCCCTTGGATCAGCCCGAGTCACTAACGCAGGGGTGCTGGAATGGGCACTGGTACGGAAGATGGAATGCTCCCTCCCCAGCCTCTCTCCCAGCAGCTTGGGATGCAACAGCACCAGAGGGCATGGGCCCCTAGTGCAGCTGCACCTCCTGGGCCAGTTATAGCTATGCCCTTGCACCAATGTCCCTTCTTGCAGCACCTGGATTTTTCTTGGTGTTCTTCTCTAGAGTACTAAGCAGGCCAACCTAGAACCCGATGATCTGACCGGCAAAGAGGCGGTAGGATCCATACCCGGACAGGTTTTGTGCCCAGTGAAGAGCCTGACAGGTTGAAGTGCCTTTTTGGCCAGAATGTCCTGGAGCCTAAGAGCTCTGACCCTTCATGATCTTGTGGACAGAGCTGCACACGCCTTACACGTTCCTGTAGGATGGGTTTCCTCAAGGCAGGCTAAGCGTTCAGAATGCTGATCACTGACCGAGCGTGGTGCTGGGCAGGAGCGGCAGGGTTTAAACCCTGCTAGCTTTGGCATTCCATCTCGCCTGAGTAGGGATCGGGCGGAGCCCGGGGGATGAGCCCTGAGGACTAAAGGCACTGGCACTCAAACGTTTGTGTAGTTTAAGTTCTAGATAGTTATTTATTATTCTTATTTTATTTTTATTTTATTTTTTACTGTTTAACTGTTTCACTTTTGCAGAGTCAAGTTACCCTGGAAGAGATTCACGAAGCCCTAAGGAAGTTATTTTGAAACACATTGGCTTGATTATTATGATTATGTATTTAGCTTGGACTTTACTTTTTAAGTCTTTATGACTTTATTGATTAGGGTGTTCTATTTACTATTTTGTCTATGGAAATATATGATGTATACATGTTTGTTTTTTTACTTTATTCATTATTTAATATTTTTGTCGTTTTAATACATTTTGTTATTTCATATAAGACATTTTCACAGGCCTTGACTGGGATGTCTGTTAAAAGCCTACCACATTACCCATAGAGGAGGTGGCGGGGTAGAGATGGGTAAACTCTTAGAGAACCCGCTGTTGATTGGTTAGAATATCATCCCCGTAACATCTGCCTGCCAGATTCTCAGTGGCTGCCTCACTACAGTGGCAATGCAAGACTGTTCTTTTAGCCAAGCATTTGGCAGGGGTGGATAGGGATTGAAAGTTGGGATTTCTGTATGGGGATATGTATATGTTTTTAATGTATTTTTATTCTGATGTAATTAAAATATGCATTTACCTGCCCCAAGCCTTTGGAAAAGGGTAGGATATCAATTTTAAACAAACAAACACAAATAAATAATGAGACTTGCAATTCCTAGTGAAGCGCTTTGATATCTATAAATGAAAAATGCTATGCAGAAGCCAAGTATTACTCTCCTCTCTTTACTTTCCAAGTTTGGGGAATCCTTGCCTACAGTTTTTTCATCTTACGCTCTTCTCAGTCTCTTTTTCCTCCGCACCCAACTTACACTGTTTAGTCAGTCCCTCTAACAAGAAGCCTTACAACCGAGCTAAGCCTTGGACTCCACCTGCTCCTGCTTCTTTCCCCTTCCAATTAAAGCTTCCAAGACACTAGTGTATATTATTTTCCCCTCCAGCGGTGAGATCTACTGTCTGCATTTTGCTTAACTCTTTTCATCTTTAATAGAAGTTGTCTTTTAAGATACTCTGGAGAGTTCTTTGCTCATAGCTTGGTGTCATGGCAGAAAATAAAACTAATATATGGCACATGAAGGCGCACTTAAATATCAAGTGACAAGGGACAGTCTCTAACCTCCTTCTCTGCACAATTTACAGATTACTAGGTTTGCCACTACGTGTAGGGGAGGCTAGCAGGGACCAATTGGCTTAATGCTCAGCATCTGGGGAACAGAAAAGCATAATTAATGCCACTTCAAAGCCCACCTATTTAAAGAAACACACATCTTGAACAGCTAAATGCTGCATTTCAGACCTTCAGTCACACAGCAAAGGGTGCGTACAGCTTTTCCAAGCTTACAAGCACTAGAGAAGATGCAGGCAGTCTCACAGCTGTGAAAGTAAGTGAGGCAATTGTCACCGCTTTAGGATAATGTCCCTGAGGGCTCAGCAGCATTCATCGGCAATCAGAGACACCCACGAGCCAAATGCCCTCAAACTCTGGCCTGATTTGTAGCTGGATTTTGGTTAGTCTCCCCAACAAGACTAACCTAGAACTGGGCATCACAAACAATGCACTTCTGAGCTGCTTTTTCAAGACTTGTAACTGCATAGAGCTTTGTGTCACACGCATTTTCCCAGTGATTTCAAGAAGCTCTCAATTTCTATATGTAACCTGGAAGGGTGGGGAAGGCTCTCAAGTGGCGGATGACTGGAACGCTCTTTGGTCTCAGTCCTTGAAAGACTTAGGTTCAAATGGAAGAGCATACACATCATGTCTCCTATCTTCCATGTGCTAAACTGGTATGAGTGTGCACTAGCACAAACTAGTTGGGCTGCATGAATAGTGTCCTTGATTTCACTGGAATGGCATATGATGTGTACTGTTCTGCGCATGCATAAGTCTTCTGGGGCTTCATGACGGGGGATCCTACTTTTCTGTGATAAAAAAAACCCAAATGTTCCGTTATAAAAACCATAAAAAATCTGCATTTTTCCGAGATTAAAATGAAATGCTGAACTTAGTGTGTACTAGCACAAACTATGCCAAACACACCTAACAGGCTGCGCCGGCTACAGCCATTACAAGCTGGAGCACACACTTCGAAGATGGGGCAGGAATCATCAGGGAAGGAGGGGTGGTTGATATCCTAGGGGTGGGGAGCACGATACGGGAGCTGAGCCAAGACTGACCAGTGTGGTAGAGACCACCTGGGACGCTCAGGAGCAGACCTGGCTAGAATGCACGTCGGCTTTGCAGCTGGGCAGGGCCTGCCCCACACGTACAGAGAACATACAGGCGACTGTGCTGGCTCAGCCTGCTCCCCAGTACTCAGCCACTGTCCTCCGCCCTGGTAAGAGCCGAGCTCTTTCCTTTCCTCCCTAATGTGCCCTGATACCTGCAACCGCCCCTGCCAATATTGCTGCACTCCCCAAGCACCCTCTTTATGTGCCTGGATACCCACACCTGACCCCCCAGCACTGCATGCTCCTCCAGACTCCCTTCTACCAGTCCTTCAATTGCCTGCCTGACCAGTCAGACACACGGGCGCCACACACCTGACATGCAGATGGGGTGTTGGACACTGTTGTGGCATGCTCCAAGAGAGCCCGTGTGCCATGGCAACTCTGTGAAGTGTTGAGGTGGCCGGTGGCACTTGCTCAAAGTTCCATCCCCTGGTGTAGGGGGTATGACCATTGTTGCTGGCTGGGGTGGGTGGGGATTAACCTACTCTGGGCACCAGCATTAGGCTGATTGCTCTGGCACATGCAGCACACAGAGATAAGGGCTCCACCTGTGCAAAGGCACCAGCGCTGCCCTTACGCAGGCATAATGGGACAACTGGATCGCGGTCTAAAGATTCTCTGTAAAAATGAAAATTCTACATTTTTCCACTTTATTCCATGGCAAACGGATTTCTATGATCTCTGTTCATGACACAAGAAGGGGGGGGGGTCACAAAATGTTAGCATCTTCTCATGTTCCTGGAAACATGCAGGAAACGGCATACCCAGCCTCGACGCAACAGAAAGGCCACAGAACAATTTTAACTAAGAGTGAGAAAATGGCAGTGGAAGATATGGGCCACAAAAGGGGTTTCGCAAGAGCTGTGAACATACTATCCGTTTCTGTTTCCACGGGATTCCTATCCACTCAGACAATTGAGTGAATTGTCAATTTATAACAATCTTCTGTAGCCAAGATGATGCTCTAAAGAGGAACATGCATATTTGCTCCACACAAAATAGCAAGAATGCAAGAGTTGTTATAATTAAGTACAGATGCCCACCCCCCACTGCTAGCCACTCTTGACTGCCACAAAACCGTCTGGCACCATCTTCCCCTACCTGCTGCTGACCTAGTTCTCCATGGTTCCTAATGCCAAGTGAGACCATTCTAACATCAAAGGCAAGTAAACCAATGGCCACCCTTTCTCCGCTAGCTAATTTGCATGTCACAATTCAACAGGCTGCAGTGCGTCAGTGATCTGAAGTGTTTCACAGCCATTTCGGTTTTTCCAATACTCAACAAAATCAACAGAGTGCATTCTGCCTACCAACACCCAGGCACAGCCTTACAATTGATGAGGCCTGGGGTGGGATGGGCTCCAAATGAAGTACCTGCCCCAGGAGCCTCTGAAGTGGCAGGGGCCCTACCATCACTCTAGAGACTCCCGCAGGGCTCCACAACCGCTTCCATTGCTCTGGAAGCTCCCAGACATTGCTGTAAACTTCTGGGGTGCAGGCCCTTTGAAAGCACAGAGCCAGGAGCCCTAGGCCCCTGCCACTCCTGTGCAAGGCTAACTCTGTTAATGTCTCCTGAAATTTTGGAATTGATCAGATACACTTCACAAACGTGATCATATTGCACAGACAGACAAAGAGGGGAATGCTTTAGAACTGAATGAAGGCCAAAGATTTATTATTATTTAGGCACTGTGATAGCAATGCCAAAACAAAACCTGGCATGGGTCTGCAAGGTAAAGTTGTGTTCCCTGGGAGTGTTCACATCAGGGTTTTTGTTTGCTCCTGTATAGAGATGTGAGAGGGATCAGAAATTCTGGTCCAGATTTGGTTCCCAACAACCCCACAATTTCCCTGTGACACAGAGGACAGTCCTTATGACCAGTTCCCACCCAGCAAGGCTGGAACTGATCTAGCAATCACTACTGCGCCACATAGAGAATAACACAGCCAACTTAACAGCTGTTTCCACCTTCTTCCAGCTCAACACCAACTTGAAAGGAAATGCAAGAAGTCACCAAGTCTGCCATTGCATCTGTGATGGTTTCCTTGAGTTCTCATCTATATAGACAACAAATAAGCAGATGTCCTTAACAAAATATCCTCTGGCCTTCTGCCCCAAGCCTTTCACAGTGTTCAAAATAAACCCGCTGGTGTTATCATCATTATTATTGCTGCTAATAGTGGTTGATTTGGGCTTCTAAAATTAGAAATCAAACACATAGCACCAGTGAGAACACTTGCTGCAAATAAAAAAACCCAAATCAGTGGCATCAATTGAAAGATTACACATGTAAAACAGGAAAGGAGATGGACGAAATCCTAGCACTCTATATTTTGCAATAGCTTTGTTGCTGTTTGAGGTCCAGAGATTGTGGTTCAGTCTCAAACCTGCGTCATGCAGGCCAAAATGCTGGAAGACACTGTCTTATGGCATTATTTAACCGAACTTTGAGAATCCTTCCAGGTTGAATCCAAGCTACAAAACTGGCAACACTATCCACACAGCAAGGGCAACAGCAGGATTAAGCAGGGGGAAGCAGAAGAGAGGCAAGAGAACCATTTAACTCCACCCTTTTCTAACATGACCATGCTCCTTTTCAAGAGCCATGACATCATGACGTTCCCAAAAAAGGGGGCGTGGTCACATCAAAGAGGGGTGGGGACTCCCTTTGCCCTTCCCCTGTCTGACAAGACCACACTCCTTTCCTGAGCATCATGATGTCGTGGAACTTGGACGAGTGGAGTGGCTCAGGCCACTTTTAGACATGCACGGCGCACCCGCCTGAAATCACACCGCGTGTAAAAATCCCATGGGCGGGGTTTAGACACGACATCTCATGCGTTATAGCCAATCGCGCATTCTTCTAAAACCGGCAATTAAATACCTCGGTATTTAGTTTGCGGTTTAAAAAGAATGCACAACCGGCTATAACGCACAAGACGTCATGTCTAAACCCCGCCCATGGGATTTTTACAAGCAGCATACGTCTAAAAGCGGCCTCAGAAAGGGCGGAACCAGGCAGGAGCTACACCCCCTTGAACTCCTCTCCAGCGCCCATGCCAGAGAGGCCTACACTCAATTAATTCTTTGATTGACCATAGACTTCTTCTGTTTATAGGGCAGCACAGAAAAAAGTTAAATGTGGGTAAGATTTTAGGTCATGACAGATTCAGACTAAACAGGGCTTGATTCCACCAAAGTTTGAGGCCTTTTCCAGGGACCTATCTTCACTGCATTTTCCCCATTGGTGGCAATAGGGGAAATACGTTGAATGTGAGTCCCTGGCCTTTTTCTGAAGACAGACGTTCTCTTCCATTCATACCAAGATACCGCACGGCAAACTCTTCTGAAATTTTCCCCAATTGGTGGGCCTCTGTTCACTGTATTTTCGTCCATTCTCGCCAATGGGGAAAATGCCGTGAACACAGGTTACTAGCTTTTGCTGAGGAAAGAAGGACTCTTCCATTTGTCCTAATATACTTCAATTTCCCTGAGTCTATGGGACATATTCTTAGCTGGAGAAAATTAGAATTGCTCCTCTGAATTCCAATTCCACCAGCAAAGAACCTAGCCCTGCTGTGATATTCCTCCAGATATTAGACACCAGCAGTCATCTGCTCAGCACTGCCCAGTGCCAGTAGCAATCAAGACATGCTGTTCCATCCCAGTTCCCTATGACTGAAGGGCTTGAATTCAAAGGATTCCTGTCCAGCCACAATAATATAACAAGAATATGAGCTTCAAAGGAGAGGGAGGAGTCAAAGAAAATTCCAGGCTAAGTGCCAGGTGGACAGGGCTGGATGGTTACACCATCAATGGTGAGATAATAATTTATCATTATTAATTATTATTAGTAATAGTATCCCCCGCCATGGCACTCAGAGCACTTTACATATAACACAACTTCTAATCCTCACAACCCTGTGATGCAGGTTAGGCTGAGAGAATATTGTGACTGGCCAGAGAGTGAAGAGGGAGAGGAGGGTTTAGGGAGAAGATGTGGAGACCAGTCTTTACTACACATTAACCCGCCAGGTAGATGACAACTTACAATGTTCTACCTGCCAGTAATTGTACCTCATATGGTGATTCCCTTCTGCAGTGGGGAATCCTCAGCTTTCTAGGGGAAAGCAGATTTTCCAAACTTGAGGCTGAGGAGCTGGTCTTTTCATTAATATACCATAGTAACAATGAGGATAACTGCCTATTACATTCTGCACACAACAGGTGGAAACAAAGTAAGATCAGTGCACTTTTTTGCTTCCTGATTGCTCTTTCACCACAGAATGGTTAAAAACATGTATAATCTCCATGGAAGCACGACAGTCAAACATCTAACATAAAACACAGTCTAACAATGTCAATTCTGTACACAGGATTCTCTATCGCAAATACAGTGACCACAATGTTTTCACAACCTCACTCATGTGCAAGCATGTTCCCTAGGCAGCAAATTTCTCAGCCTCCTGAAACAGACAGTGTGGTTCAGGAAACAGAACTTTCGCCTCATTTGTATTCTACTGAGAAAAGCAATAAAGATTTATTTTTTTTAAAAAACTGGAAAGTAATGAAACAGAAACAATTGTGTTAACTAACCAGTCATTATTAAAGTAATTATACAAACAGAGTACTTAACATCTTGCCCTGCAATACTGGCTTCAAGTGTACAGAAGAAACTCACTGCCAAAAATGACTCATCAGGCAATGAACTCCTTGTTATAAAGAGGTATTGCCTTCCATATTTGCCACGCTCGGTATGTTCTTGATAAATAAGACCAAAGGGGGTTCTGATTGGCTGATGTTCACTCATCCTTCCTTTGGTCTATAATGGACTGTGAGTAGGGCCCAACGAGGTTATGCTGTCTGCGGGAGTAGCGGGGAAGAGTGTCAATATCCTTGACTGATATCGGATCTACTTTACAGGTCTTTGGGTTCACACGTTTATATTTAAATGGGGTCATACAGGCAAAGTTTGGGAACCACAGAGCCACAAGGAAAAGCTGAGACCTATGGGACAGGTATCTGGGGAAGATCTGATAGTAGTAGAAGGATGCTACAAAGAAGGATACTTGGGAAGCTCTGGCACTAGGCACCAAACACCAAATGAGATAGATCACTCCAATCCAGTAAAGCAATTCCTGTGGCCCGACCATGCTGTGCATTCTGCACGCACACAATGTACACACACACCACATGCATGAAATGCGTATGCACGATGAATGCATGATGTGTCCATTTCACACACTCTGTGTGCACCATGGGGTGTTTTCAGACGTTACACGGTCCGGATCACCACAGTGGATCCCCAGGGGTGGTGAACCAAACAACCACACACACACCCGTGGTCAAGGAGAGCCCCGAACAGACGTGATGGAATTGGGACCACAGCAGGGAATCGGGCCGCCAGATCACAGCCCAGGGCAGCACAACACCCACAAGGCACCGGGGAGAGGCGGGACACACACATGGCCGGCTAAGGGCAAAGGAAGCCAAAAGCGCCTAAAGGGAATGCCCACACAAGGGAAATGGGAAGGGAGGGGGAAGAGGAGCCGCCGAGGTACCACACACAACAGGCACAGAGACATCGGAGCACAGTGGAACACACAGCACAAACACACGCCCGGGCGCACACACACCCGCATGGGAAAGGAAGGGAAGGGAAGGGGGCACACAGCGGGACAGACAACACACACACGGCATAACGGGCACAGGGGGGAAGGGGGGTAGCGGGACAGGGAAGAGGGGGGGATGGGCCAGGGGCAGGGCCGGGCACGGGGAATGGCAGTCAGACCCCCAACAACAGCACAGCCCGCACGGGCACCCCCACAGCTACACAGTCAGTCCCGGAATGGGGGAAACCCGAAAGGTCGGGGTACAGGCATAGGGGGAGGCCACACAGAACAGGCAGCGGCCCGGGCATGGTCCAGGAGGCACACACGAACCCTGAGCGCCGGCGAGGGTGGATGGAGGGGAGGCAGGAGAGCTGGAACCGTGCAGCCGGTCTAAAGGCACAAACACACACACACACGGGAGGATGCCGGGAGGTGCAGTCCGGGGGCCCCAGAACCCCGAGGTCACACAGGCACCCAAGGGGGGGGGGGCTGGGACGCTGGAGGGAGCGTAGGCGGAGAAGGATGGTCAGCAGCATCCAGGGGAGCCGGGGGCTGGTTCAGAGAGCAGGACACGGACACTGGAGACGACAGCCACGGAGGGGAACACTGGTTGCAGAGGCAGACGGGGGGGGCCCCAGAGGGGGCCCGGAGCCACAGGCAGGGGCAGCAGTACCCCGGGAAGTTGGAAGCACAGCAGCACGGCTGGGACATCAAGGAGGGAGCAGGCAACGGACCACGGCAGCCAGGAGGAGGCGGAAGCTCACAGCGGGGCCAGCAACCAGGGCCCGGAAGGCACAGGGGGACTCACAGCCAGCGGCTGGGGGTCAATAAGGGGTCAGGGGCTGGGTGGCCTGCCAGGTGAACGAAGTGCGGCCAGTGGAGCATGCCCCGGTGGTTCTCCAGCACGGACATGTGGTGGACGACCAGGAAGTACACCTCAAACGGATCCTGCATGGAGAGCCCCAACTGCACATCGGAATGGGAGCACACACCTGACAGCGCCGCCAGCTCTGCCGCGGAGGGCTCCGACAAGCAGGAGTCAGCAGCAGGGGGCCACAGGAGGTGACCCAGCTCCAACAGCCGGTGACACACCGCCCCACGAGAGCGCTGGTACCCACGGGCCCCGTGAACGCAGCCAAAGTAGGACACGGCCAGGGCAGGGCCCCCTCCGCCAGGCAGACCGTGTAGGCGGCCAGGCTGCACACAGAGAGGGCAGACACGGTCTCCGCCGCAGACCACCCCACATACAAGCACCTCATCTCCGGAATGCGCCCATCGGGAAAGGGAAGCAGCCCCAGCGTCTCAGCATGCAGCCGACAGTCGCAGACGCTAGCCTCATAGTCAAAGTAACAAAGGCCAGAGCTCAGGCTCGCATAGGCACCCGACAGACTGTCTGGGCAGCTCAGGAGCAATTGAATGGCCAGGGTATGCCACAGGTCACACAGGGCCATGGTCTCGTGGAAGGTCCACGTATTTTATTTATTTTTTTATTTTCTAGATTTCTATACCGTATGGGGGGCCCCATGGGGGCCGGGAGCCCGGTGGAAGCGCAGCCAGCCATGGTCCAGCAAGCCAGGAACACTGACACCACAGACAGGGGGGCCCACATTCCCCGGAGGGGCTGGAGGGGACACGGGGGAGTCCCAAGGCCAAGCGATAAGGCCACGGGCCTCAACAAGGCATGGCAACAGAGCGAGGCATGGGCCACGGACCCTGCACAGCTTCAGGAACCGAGCACACAGACAGGACAGCCGACACACTAATCAGGCTGGCAAGGACACAATGTTGCCAGCACAGAGGGGTGGGAGATGACGACAGAAGGAGTGCAGCTTCCGCCAGCACACCCGGGCGCGCACTGGTCCATGCGCAAGGCCCCATGCAGGAATAGCAGGTGCACCCAATCAGATGCCCCCGGCACCCCGGCCCGCCCACCCTGCTGGAGGCGGCCGGGCCAGGTGGGAGGGGGCCGCCCCGGGGCTACATGGGTGCCCCTGCCCGGTCGTCGTGGTGCCCCGCCCCCAGGTCGCGACCCATGTCCCAGGCTATAACGGAGCTGGCTGCACCCCACCCGGGGCAGAAGGCACCATGCAGCGAGACAGGTTGAGCACCTGCAGGATGCACCTAGCGCTCTGTGCCGAGTGGAACCGTTCGCACACCGATCAGCTGCACATCCTGACCGCAGCGCCCGCCTGTGGGTCAGCTTGGCCTGGAGCACTGCAAGGGCCCGGGCAGCCCACCACGGCCGCAGGCACTCCCTGGCCCAGCTCAGGGCTCAGCGGGTGTCCAGGGCGGACCGGCAGGCCCTGAACCGCGGCCGGAACAGGGCCGCAGTGCTCCGCGAGGCGGTCGGGCACCTCCAATGGCGGAGGGAGACCATGCGGCGCACCGCCCTGCTCGCTATGCCCGTTGCCCAGTGGGTATGGGTCACAGAGCAGGCACAGGGGTGGTGGTCCCGGGCGCTGGCTCAGTGGAACGAGGCCGCCTGGAGGGCGCACTTTCGGATGGACAAGCTCACCCTACTGTGCCTTGCAAAGCTGTTGACGCCCTGGCTGGAGCGGCAGCACGCCCCCATGAGGACCCCCATCCCCATGGTCCAGCGGGTGGTCATTGGGGTCTGGGCCCTCGCAACGCCCGACTCCTGCCAGTCAGTCTTCCAGCACTTCGGTGTCGGGGTGAGCACCGTTGCCTGTATTCTCTGGGATGTATGTGAGGCTGTGGAGGGCGTGCTCCTAGACCGAACGATCCAGCTGGTGGACCAGGCGGCCGTGATGGCCGGCTTCGTGACTGGAGGGTTCCCCAACTGCATGGGCGCCGTGGATGGCACCCACATAGAGATCCTGCGCCCCTCCACTGGGGAGGTCACGGAGTATGTCAACAGGCACGGTTACCACTCCCTGCAGCTGCAGGCTGTCATGGACCACCGGGGCGGTTCACAGACATCTTCACGGGCAACTCTGGGTGCAGCCACGATGCCCGGATCATGACCATCTACCCCTTCTATGCCCAGATGTACAGCGGCGACTTTGCGGACATGGGGATGACCCGAATCGAGGGGGTGCTAATGCCCCCCTGTATCCTGGGGGACCCAGCCTATCCCCTCACCCGGTGGCTGATGAAGGTGTACCCGGTCGCCCAGACCACGGAGGTGGTGCTGTACAATTCCCGCCTGTGTGCAAGCCGGACTGTGGTCGAGCGGGCTTTTGGGGCCCTCAAGCAGCACTAGAGGAGCCTCGCTGGCTGGCTGGACTACAAGGTGGAGACCTCGGCCCTGGTGATAGGCACCTGCTGTGCGCTGCACAATGTGTGCGAGGCCGATGGGGTTGCCCTCGAATACCCCGTGCCCCGGCGCCTTCCCGGCCCTGTCCCCCTGTATGTGAACGAAGAGAACCCGCGGGAGTACCGATACGCCAAGCACATCCGTGCTGCCCTGGCCAGGCATATCAGCCGGGAGGTCAAGGCGTGAGGGCGCTCAACCCCAACCCCAACCCCACCACCCTGGGGCCCCCACCGGCTCCCTGGGCGAGCCCCTCTACGGCCATCGGTCCGTCCCCCCGGGCCCATAAACATACCAAAGGAGGCAGCAGTGGTGCCCTGACATTTATTCCCTCAACCAAGTACATATGCCCCCTACACCGCCACACACCCCACCGCGCAGGTTCCGTGCCCCCCCCTCAGACTGCCCTCCCCTTTCCCTCCCGTCCCCCCCATCCCCCACGTCTCTGGGGCCTCCCCCTCGCCCGCCCTGTGGGCACCGCAGAGCTCTGGGAGCTCCTCTCCCCCCACTGTCCGTGTCCCCAACGGTGTCCTGGGAGGCCTCGGTGTCCGGCGGGGCAGGTGGTGGTGGGAGGGAGGACCCGGGACCTATGGGGGCCCCCTGGGCGGCTACTCCCTACGGAGGCCTACAGGGACCAGGAGGTGGATGCGCAGCCCCAGCTGGCAGGGCGGCAGCTGGGGCGGTTGGGGAGGCGGTAGGTGCGCCGGGGGGTCCAGCATGGGACTATGGGCAGGCAGGGTGCCCGGTGGGGCAGCTGCCATCACATAGGCACTCATGGTGCCAGTGTGCAGGAGCAGGGAGGTCCCGATGTCGTGGGACTTATCCATTTTAGCGGAATACACCCGCACCATCCCCTCGATGGCCTGCTCCAGCCGCCCAAACACCTGTACCTGCCTGCTGTAGTCCCGGTGCTCCCGCCTCCGTGCGAGGCGCATCTCCGCCTGGAGCCTCCGGTCCCTTGCCTCTGCCTGTTGCAGGGATCGCTGTGTGGCCGCCTGCATGCGATCCACGGCCGCTATCATCCGCCCCCCCTATTCCATGGTGGTGCGGACAATGTCCTCCGCCTGGTCCTCTCTCCGGCGCCGTGTCCGTGCCCAGTGCTCCCTCATCCGTTGCGCTGGGTGCACGGGTTGCTGGGGCCCCTCGTGCTGGCCTGTAGAGTACACAGCAGTTATGGGGTGGCTGCCCTAGTCAGCTGCACCCTAGGCGGGGGCATGGCTTGGGGGTAGCGAGGCCCCCCCATCGGCGGCTGGTGTCCTCCCCCCCTTCCCCATAGCCCTAGCCCCACCCCCCGCGACCCGGGTCCCCCTCCCAGCCTCCTTGGGGCCCCTCCCTCATTGCCGGTGTGCCTCACCTGGGGCCTCCGGCTGCTGCAGGGGCTGCTCCCCGCCTGCCTCCTCACCTGCCTGACTCAGATGCTGGGGCGTGCCATGTCTGGTGGGGATATGGGGGGGGTGGCTGGCGGAGGGCTGTCGGTATGCCCGGGCAGCCACCCCGGACCCCCGTGCTGTGGGCCGGGGTATTGGGGGTGGACGGGGCCACCCCCCTGCCCGGGGCTCCCTCCCCCCCCCTCGCCCCTGGTCCGTCTCCCCTCCCATTTGCCTGCTTACCCTCGATGCCTGCTTACTCTTGGCCCGTTCCCTGCGCTGGACCACGGCGCTCCCCACAAGGCGCAGGGCTACTATCGATCCCTTCATATGGAAGATGCGGTCCAGGGCATCATAGTAGGGGGCGGTCCGGGCTCCGTGTCCGGACCGGCGGTTGTTGTCCCGGATGGCCTTGTACCCCCTCTTTAGTTCCTTGGCCTTCGAGTGGCACTGGGCCACGGTCCTGTGATGCCCCGCTGCCTCCATGTCCTGCACTATCTCCCGGAACACGTGCTCATTGCACTAATTGAGCGTGAGCTCCAGTTGTTGCTCCAGGGTTCCCCAGATGTGGATAAAATCCTGGGTCTCCCGGTGCCCCCATTACCCCCCTCTGTGGTAGGGCAGTCTCCCTCGTGGTCCCTCCGGGTCCTCCTGCTCCTGCTCCTCCACCGGGGCTGCGCCTGTCTCCTCCGGAGGCTCGGACTCCCGGGCCCGTTTCTGTGTCTGCGGTTGGTTGCTGTTCTACCCGTCCCGCAGCCCGCCCCCTTTTCCCCCTCCGGCCGGCCAGCCGACCACCAGCCCCCTTGGTGCCCCTGTGCCGCAGGGTCCCCTCCCTCTTCGGTCCCCTTACCCGTTTCCGGGGTGCCTCCTCCCCCGGCCCGGTCGTTGTCCCTGGGGCGGCCTGTCCCGGCTGCTGCTGCTGTCCCTCCACCTCCTCCATGTGCAGCACGACCACCTCCTCCTCCGTCTACGCCTCCACCGCCTCCTCCTTCTCCTCCCTTGCTCTTTCGCCCGCCACTCTCCTCTCCCTTCCGCCTCGCTCCATCCCACCACGTCCCCCTGCTGCTGTGTGGCCTTTAAATCTCCCTCCCCAGCCTGTGTTGTT
This sequence comes from Sphenodon punctatus, assembly GCA_003113815.1. Taxonomy (NCBI): domain Eukaryota; kingdom Metazoa; phylum Chordata; class Lepidosauria; order Sphenodontia; family Sphenodontidae; genus Sphenodon; species Sphenodon punctatus. Next base: position 2,205,697 of record QEPC01012495.1, on the reverse strand, counting down.
GCTGGTTGTCTGGCAGCGACGCTGCATGCCTTGTCCCTGGCTGGGGATCATTTTGGTTGATTCTGGCCGGTGGTTGCCGTTCAGAGGTTACTTTTTATTGTTTCCCAGTGGGAATCGCTTTGACCACACTTTCGACAATGGTCCGGGCTGGAGCTCCAGAAGCGTGGTTGATTTTTACCCCGGGTGGGTATTGACTGTGATGAACATCTGGCGGCCGCCGAACAGATGTGCAGGGCGCTTTGACCCCGCCGCAGGATTGACCGTGGTTCACTGTGGTTGACTGTGATCTCGTAAGGTCGGAAAATACCCATGCATGCATGTTGCACACCCCAGGTACGCAGATCTCGTATCAGCCCTTATATTTCTACGTTCCTCATCTATTCAGTCTGGACAGGATCAAATCTGAACTAGGGCCGATCCACTGGAGGAAACTGCGGTTCCGTTCCGTTTCTGATTCAGATCCCAGAATTTCTGGATTTAAATATGGATTGATATTACATATCCATATTTAAATCAATTAAAAACTTTTAAATAATTTTTTTTAAAAAACACAATACCATGCATGTGTAAAATGGCTGCGGCGCCACCAGTTTGGAAAAGGGCAGCCAGTCTGTACATGTGCAAAATTGCCACTGCACATGCACCAACCAGCTGCCCTTTTCAAAAATGATGACAATGATGCTGCCACCATTTTGGAAAAGGGCATGCATGCACAGAATGGTCCAGTGGCCATTTTGTGCTTGCTCTGTAAAAAAATAATAATTATTTTTCTGCAGATTAAAACTGAATTGCAATAGGCGTGTTGCTGCATTGTTTTGGTTTGGTATGGATTGATCCCTAACAGCTTGTTACGAGCAGTTATGGACCAAATCTGAATCCGAATGACCACCCCTAATCTGTACTAATGTATGTGCTGCTTAATCACACAAAACCCAGTTTGGTTGCCCCACGTCCTCCCCATGTCGTTCGTGTGTGTGTGGTGGGGGGGGGGGGGGGGGCGCCTTCTCCTCAAATAACTGTACCATCCCCCTAATTATTTTACACCTGAAAACACACCAATTGACCCATCTTAGCTTTTCTTGGTCTTCTTAATCATGATGCTGGCATTTTCTGGACTGACAGCCAAATGGCTTTCTCAAGGGGATATTCAGCTATTTCTAACCTTATAAGGTTTAATAAACACTGACAGCAATAAATGATGCAGTGGAAATCATGGAGAGGCAGGAGCTTTAACCCACATAATCAGCTCCTTTAAAACAGTAGAGGGTCTCGGAAGCTTCTTAGGGTCTAGTGTTGCCATGATATACTTAATTCAAAGTAATTCTGAAAAGGGGCTTCTCAGATGTCTAATGAACTGATACTGCAAGACTTGGGTTTAGCAGGTTAATTAGCGGGGCAATGGAATAGCCTCGTCCGCTTGTGACTAGACACAGGTCCAGAAAGGGGATAGCATTTCACAGTGTTATGTGATCCATTAATGCTAAGAGAACCAATAACTTTTACCATCGCTGTAGATTCAATACCATTCAAACTGGGATTTCTTTCAGGTTACTCAAACGGCTTTCACAAGGACTCTCTGTATGTTGCTTCTTTTCAATGAATATTTAAGTCAGGGATGGGGAGCCTATTCCCTTCCAGGGGCCCCTTTGAAAATGAGTACAAGATGGGAGAGCTGCAGAGAAATGGAGGGCAGTGATATTTAACAGGTGCGCTCAGGAAGAGGAGGGTCCAGATCATGGATCTGTCCCCTATCCCTTTGTGCATGCCCTCATCTCTGCTCCCTTATCCCGAGCTCAGCCTTTCAATGTTTGGAACCCCATCCGGGGGCCAAATCCAGGAACTGGAAAGGGGCCAAACAAAAAGCTAGCTGTGGTCCACATTTGGCCCCCAGGCATGAGGTCCCCACATCTGGTTTACTTTAGAGAAGTGTGCGTGGAAACAAGCTGCAATTTTCAAGAAGACCTAAGGGAATCAGGCATTACCCAGTGAACTTATCTGGGACTTGGGTGCCAAATTCCGTTAGAGCCACTGAAAACGGCAAGGGAGGAGGGGAGGGTGGGATGGGTTCGTTGGGTTAGAGTGGGGGCATTTTTTGTACGTGAGGGAATTGTATGTCTTTTTCTTTTTTGCACACGATTAGAGTTTTAGTATTGTTTTATATTCTTATGCTATATTTCTATTTCTTTTATTATTGTTGTTTTAACTGTGAAATTTGTAAGCCACCCTGAGTTGATTATTGCGAGAGGGGCGGGGTAAAAATGCAAATATAAACAAATATAAACAAATAAAATAAAATAAATAAATAAAAATCCAAGGCTGAAGCCATATTGGGAGCTATTCCACGCAAACTAGGGGTGGGACATCGGGGCAAATACCAGCTACCGGATTTACCGGTTACCGGATTTTAAAAAACCGGATTGCCGGATCTGTGTACCGGTTTACCAGTACTGGATTTGTTCCATTGATTTCAATGGGGAACTATCCCCATTGAAATCAAT
>QEPC01012495.1:2170364-2185444 GCA_003113815.1 Sphenodon punctatus | reverse complement strand
AATCAAGATGCCTAAATGGCCCATTATCCGTCTGGCAACTCTTCCCCACGCTTCCACCCTCCCAGCAAAGGACACTGCTGAACGTTCTGGGAGGCAACTCCCCTATCGCGTTTTTAGACGTGTCTTTAATTTTTGCAGACTTCAAAGTCCACATTCAGAAACCTCCCATAGGAGGAGTTTAGACGTGACTTCATTCACCGGAAGTCACCGGGCCGCCAGCTCGCACATTCTCAAACCTATCGATATTGAGGTTCAACAAATCCAGTTTTGAAATGAATGCCTGAGCCGACCAGCACTGCTGTTTCTAATGGCAGCCCGGCAACTTCCAGTGTGTGAAGGCACATCTAAACTCCCCCCAACATGAGGTTTCTGAACGTGGATTTAAGTCTGCAAAAATTCAAGGCCCATCTAAAAGCAGCTCTAGTTTTACTGCCTCACAGGAGATGCCACAGCAGCATTTCCAGATATAGCAGGGGTGGGGAACCTTTTCCCTCCCAGGAACCACTAAAAAAAACAGTACAAGCTCAGAGGGTGCACAGAAGTTGAGGGTGCTTAAGGGGTGGGCTGAGGAAGAGGAGGCACCAGAAATGGATCAGTGCCATGGATTTATCCCTTATCCTTGTGTGCATGTCCTCATCTATGCTCCCTTACCCTAAACTCAGTCTTCAGTGCTTGGGGTAGGAACCCCAGAGCCAGAAACCGGAAAGGGGACACAAGCTGCATTTCACTGCGAGGTTTGAGGTTCCTCATCTCCGAGATAAAGGATTAGTGGGTAGCAGAGGCATGCCTCAATCCCACTTACGTAACAGGTCTTACCCCTTCGCCCCCATCCACTGTGGCCATGTGCCAATGAACTATTTCAAACAATTTAATTATTAGAGTGTGGGAGCACTTGAATAGTTATGGTGTGTTACACCCTCCATTATAAAGCTCCAACATTCTACTGGCTATAAAATTGGCATGATTAAAGGTAGGACCATGAAATTTCTGGTGAAGGATCTCAGGCTGTCCACTTTTCAGCTGAATCAGCTGGATAATAGCTGAGATATTGCAGTTTGAAAGCTGCACTCTGAAAGCTTGTTATTTCAAAAGTTAGACCGTCTCAATCTCAGCAGGGCAAAGGAGTTTTGTGTTGGTTGGGAGAAAGTGTAAGACTTTTAGAAAATTCAAGGAGGCTGCCGGGGGGTGCCTTCTGGTTTACTTTCTGTAAATCCGGTAAGTAGTTTTTAAGTTATGACATCTTGAAAATTCAATGTTAGCCTATGGAGACCATCCTGAGTCCACACTCAGTGCTTGCGAACATTCTATGTGTAATGCAGAGACTGTTTAAAAGCAAACACTCTTGAATACTGGGGACTACAACTCCCAGCAGGCACTTTCATCAGTGCTGGTGAAAGAGAGGGAACTGCACCTCCCAGGGGGCAGTGTGAGTGACTGGTCAGCCACGGTTAGAGCTGAACTGGTGGGGAGAGAAGGAGAGCAAGGCCTGTGGAAGGAAGAAAGCTGAAGGTCATTCTGATCTGATCCCGCACAGTAGGCCCCTCAGCTTGGGGCCAGGGACGCTGAGATGGCTAAACAACAGAGCAAATCCTGCAGTGATGTTTGGGGTGGCTGATCTTGCCCCCTAAACCCGGCAGAACTACAGAACGCATGGATTTCAGTGATAGCCCTTCCCCCTCCAAAAACATGGGGTGTCTGGGCTGTGGCTCCAATGGGGCATGGCTGGGGCTGAAGTTTGCCTGGGATGGTCCCAGGTGCAGGAAGAGGGCAAAGGTTTATCCCGGAGACAGGGACAGAAGGCTACAGGCGGGATGGAACTGATCTTCTTTCAGCACTTCTCCCTCCAACTTTCCCAACCCCACTAAGGAAAAAGGGGTAAGCAGGTGCTCTGGGCTGATACAGTGGATGTTCTGCAGGAGGGGGGCCGGGAGATGGTGGTGTCCTGTGAAGAGCAGCCCTGTGGGGCAGAGTGGCAAGCGTAGTCCTCTTGGGAAGACTCTAAGAGCAAGCCTCAGCCCAGGGAGGGAAATCCTATGGGGGAACAGGGAGCATACACAAAGGGGGGGGTGACATTAAGGGGACAGCATACAGGCAGAGCCTCTATAAATAGCTTCCACAGTGGAAGCTATTCACAGGAGGAGCACTTTACAGGGAGCAGCTTTATTGGGGATACAGAATATGGAACTCAGTACAGGCGGAGGTCTGCAGATTCGGCCGTGTTGTGCAAGAAAGGGAGTCCTGTCCAAGGGGGAGTAAAGTGGGGGAGACTTGTAGAGACAGAGAGCTGCATAATAATGACCATATTTTTGCCAGGGGGAGAGCCCTGGACAGGGGAGAACTGAATGAGGAAGCTTTGTACAGGGGGAGTGCTGCAGGATGGGCATCATTATGCCAGGTGCAGAGTCCTGTCCATGGGCACAGAAGAGTCAGGGAGTCCTGTACAAGGCGTGAACTAGCCAGTGGGTCCTGTACAGGGGGAGGTCCTAGAAAGCAGAATGGCCAGGCCAGTGTTGCACAAGGAAAAGAGCTCTGACAGTGGTGTGTAGAGTGGAAGACTCCTGTACAAGCCATGAGCTAGAAAGATCAGAGAGAGCAGTTTTTGGAAGTTTGCAATGCTTAAACCGAACCAAAGTTGTTGTATTCTTAGTAAAGTAGGGAGCTACCAGTAAAAATCCAGTTTCGCCTTGCTTGCTATTTGATGGAAGTAACAACCTTCTAAACTAAAGGGAGCAGCTCTTCCACCCTTGCCTCCCCTAAGCCCTCCCCTAGTGGCATTGGTTATGCTGCTCAGCATTCTACTGCACCAGCAGGACAAATTTTCTCCATTGCATTGTATTTAACAAAAAACTTGGATATTCCATAATCAAAAAACCTTCCGTTTACAAGAAGAGTTACGGCTCTAGCAAATTCAATCATGCACTAAAAAGCATGAAAATAGCAAGTTAAGGCTCAACTCCCGTTAAGACCTTAACTTCCGTGCCATTATGCAGTCTCACATATTATGCTCACTTACGACTTAGGCTCCATGCACCCACACTTTACCTTTGTCTTTCAGCTCCAATCCTCTTCCTCTTTACAGGTTAGGGGCAACACTGCAGCTGGGGACAGGAGGCTGTGAGCTGGCCTCTCACCCCCTCCTTTCCCTCTATCTTTTAATTTCAGTTGGGGAGAATGAGACAGTTGACTAACGGCTCACAACCATCCCTCTTACCCACTAGTCTCCACTGCCCTCCCAGTGCACAGAAAAGCTGGGTAGAGTCATATACAAATGTTTAATTAAAACTAAGTTAGGTATGCCTTGAAATTAATTAAATGGAATGGCCATTGGAAGGAATGGAGGCAACAGTAGTGCCAATTTCTAAATAAATACTATTGTCATTCCAACATTCAATTAAGTGATTGTGAAATTATACAACACAGTTGCATCTTTGGGAGTACATAGGAAAGGCAAGAGGGTGTGAAATGATGAGGAAGGCACCAGATGCAGTAAGTCGAATGGTTGGAATAACAGGGAAAAATACAGAGAGTGTTCAGGATTAAGTAAGATCCTGGGTGGAATGACAGGAGGAATTAGAAATAGTTACAATAATAAGGTTGAGTGAAATAACTGATTCGGAAGACTGATGGGATATCTGAGGAAGCATTCCTATTGTTTTACCCACTTACCGTAGCTGACTCCCTATCCTTTGACTCTCAATAGCCTCCCTCCCTGTTATTCCATTTCCTCTCCTGTGTTTGTTTGTTTGTTTTTTTTGTCATTCCACACACACACTTCTGTTCCACATGACACATATAGACAAACATTGTATTTCCCAGGACTTTTGAGTTCTCTGTGACGGGAGTGGGGGCTACAGGGTTAGAGGGGCAACTTGGACCCAGGACTCCTGGGTTGTCTGTTGCAAGGCTGAGAGCAGGGGAGAGGAGAACAGGCTCGGAACAAGGACTATTGAGTTGCCTGTGAAGGGAGCGCAGCCTACTGGATTAGCGTGGGGTGGAGAGGCTGGAAGCCAGGAGTCCTGAGTTCTCTGTTACAGGGCTGGGACCAAGTAGATTAGAGAGGTAGAACGGGTGGGAGCCAGAACTCCTGAATTCTCTCTTTCTTAAAGAGGAAATGGAGGGAGTGAGGGGTCAGCTCATGCCCTCCTGTCCCCAGCTTCAGTGTTGCCCCCAACCTGCAAAGAGGAAGAGGACTGGGGCTGAAAGACAAAGTGTGGGTACATGGAGCCTAAGTTGTAAGTGAGCACAATATGTGAGTCTGTACAATGTCTTTGCTGCTAACATGGCATGGAAGTTAAAGCGGGAGCCTTAACTTGCAATTTCCATGCTTTTTTAGTGCATGACTGAATTTGCAAGAGCCTTAACTCTTCTTGTAAACCAGAGGTTTTTTGATTATGGAATTAAGCCTTAACTCAGCTTAACTCTGATACCATCCACACAAACAGTGCTTTAAACTGACGGTATTCAGGATGAGGAAGAATATGTCCGCCTGAAAAGCCAGGAGGACGTAATCCCCTCTTGTTTTTAAATTGATTTAATTGTCTGTGTGGCCTCGGTCGTGTGAGGGAGAGAAGAGCTCAATCCCAGCTCTCCCTGCACGGTCTGCCAAACCTGTCCTTTCTCTCCCCACCCCAGGTGGCTCTGCTGCTGCAATTAGTTTAATTAAACTAATTCATTTAGTTAATTCAGCTTAGCTGTTCGTTGAACACTTCAGAAGCGGAGTAGTTACTTTAGTTTAATAAAACCAGTTTAATAACCTGTTCACCGGAACACGCCCTGTGTGACTGAGACGGCCCTCGTCTCTCTGGCGCCCCCTTGCCTAGCAGAAGGCTGCAGGGCTGGCACTGTGCCTGCCCCACCCTTTCTCTCCATTTGCCATTCCCAAGCTCCCATTCCTCTCATCATCTCCTTGTGGCCTATACTTTCTGGCAAAGGCAAATAAAGAATCCTTGGGGCCCTAGCCCCAAAGCACATTGAGCCCCAGTTTCACTGCCCTGACCACCCCTCCCAATAGTGCCTCACCCCTCCCTTCCACTCTCTACCGCAATGGTGGAAGAGATCCTGTAGCAATCAAAAGAACAACAGAAGCAGTGGTGGCTTCCAAACGGAAGGGGCCCTCTGTTTCAGGGGACGCAGGCAGGAGTAGCCCTGTTTTCCATCTCTCCCCTTCTCCTCTCACCACACCCTAGCTTCTCATCTTCTCTCTCTCACTTTGCTTCTTGTCACACAATCTCCATCCCTCCCCATCAGTGACTTCACTCTCTGCACCGATGACCCTTCTGATCCCACTGGCTCTATCTGTCCCTTGTTAACTCTGATCTCCAGTTTAGAATTCTCCATCACAGACACCGTTCTTTCTCCAGTCCCTCCCCCTCACCATCTTTTCCTCTCCTCCAGCATCGCTCATTCTCCCCCTCCTGCTGTCTGATCACACAGTCCTTTTCGGATCTCCAGTCTATTAACCTCTTTGACTTCTCTGCCGCTCTCGGCCCTCTCCATCCCTCCCCATATGCAGATTCCTTCAACTCTGCCCCCCATTCCTGACTGCTGCTACTTCTCCTGATAATCTCTCTACACCCTTCCTTTCCTGAGCTATTATTCTACATACTGTCTTTGTTTGCCTTGTCTATCTCTGACGCTAAGCTCTTCATGACAGGGAACCCGTCTACTGCATGTTTGTAAAGCGCTGTGTAAATGTACAGTGCTGTATTAGGGAGGTTATTAATAATGATGTACTGAACTTAATGACCTTTTTAGGTCTGGTGTTCTGGGAGGCTTTTCTGCCTTTGAGGAGAAAAGCCTTAGAGAATCAAACATGTATTTCTAGTCAAGAATGATCCCAGAATCCCCCTCAAGTGCTAGCATGAAATAGGAGACAAGTAAAACATGGGCTGTTTTTGTTTGCTGTTAATAATAGCCAGTATTGTGCTACCACAGTAACTAAGAAAACATACAGCGACCCAAGATGCTACAAGACGCCATTTCTAAACAATGTTCCCTAGTGAAGTGATTGTTGCTTCTCCATGGCCACATGGTGCTGGGTGAAGCAGTCAGGTAAATTGAAAACGGACCATCAGACAACACATGACAGCGGGGGACTGATGAGGTAGCTGGGGAAAGAATAACATATAAAGCACAAAAAGCTTATGAATGTATGAAGGTCAATATTATTTCATATACTCTGTAAGAAGTAATATTTCTTTGCTTCCAAAACAAATGTTTAAGTGGTGCTTGGTATCTTGTATCAAATGTTGCATACCATAATGTGAAAATATTAGTGAAATTAGACATGATAGAGGTTATGGTAAGAAGTTATACTATAAGACGATCCAATGTGTGGGTGAGAAAAGCAGATGAACACATTAGGAGAATATACATTCACAAGGGAGACACCTGGCCAGGAACAATACAGGGCTGTGACCATTATGTAGTCTGCTAAGTGCTACGTGATGTATCAGGTGTTGCCAGAAAAACAGGTTTTGGCCCACCCACAAGGGTCCAAGTGGAATTTTCCACAGCGCAGAACATAGAAAAGGGCAGAAAAGTGACCTCTACTGAAGACTGTTTGGGATCAAGTGACTGAGGAAAAACTCCCTTCGAGGACAGTTACATTTGTACCAACCTGACTGACAGTGATATCTCGACTCTGAATATTTATGCATTTTAAGGTAAGGGATAGTTAGGCAGATATATAAGTCAAGTTAGCATTTGCTTAAGTCTACCTTTGTCTTCTTTTATACATTTTCCGTGTAAGGCCTAAACCACACTAATGACTTTCCTCTATCTGAAACTCTTATACAAAATTTTTCTTTTATTATAAAGCTGGTGTCTGTGAATTTCCTGAAACTGGGTCCTAAAATTCTGGGCGTATCCTTTGGTTACTAACAGAACAGACCTAACCCATTTATACATATACAAAGTTACCTTCAACATTTCAGGTAACAAAGGGTGATTTCAGACGTGACGGTGGCCCTATTGGCCCCGTCACGGAATCACCCAAATGATTCCATGGCGGAATCAGACCAACCTGTCAACAGACGAGCCGGCAGATTCCGCCGGGGAATCGGGGAGGGGGCGGGGCTGCGCAGTGCAATGTGCGGCTGCACAGCCCCGCCCCCCCACACTTCTGAGACTGCCCACCCTCTGGGAGACGGGCGGGCGCAGCGGCCAATGCAGCCTTGGCGCCCACCCGCCCCCCGGGTTATTGACCACGGGCTGGAATCGGCGGTAAGCATGGCCGCCGATTCCGGGCCGTGGTCAGGGGACAGACGAGACGTTACCACGCTCAACTATGGTAAATCCCGCCGTGGTTGAGCGTGGTAACGTCACGTTTGTTGGGGGCAAAAAGTGATTCCCGCCGGGGGTGAACTCCCGGCAGGAATCACTTTGACCACACTTTCAGAGATGGTCCCCGGACCATCCTCGAAAGCGTGGTTATTTTGATCCCCGCCCGAGGTTCACTGTGGTGAACATCTGGCAGGGCTCAAACAGACGTTACGAGACCATTCCCCACCACAGGGGATTGTCTGTGGTTGAGCGTGATCTCGTAACGTCTGAAAATACCCAAAGAATTGAACACTTGTGGACTGGCACACTCTGGGGAGAGTGGTGGTCGAGGTACTCGACAGTCAAAACTAAGTTATGGAGGCAAGATGGGGTGACAACCAGATGGAGTGAACCTCAGAAATGTTACATAGAGACAAGTTCCTGGCCCTGCTATCTTGTCTTGTCGGCCCATACAGTGGAACTGGTACACAATGCAAGGAGAAATCTGTTCTATCCTTGGAGATTCAAAAGCAGATCTTCCAAGGCACTCTGGGAAGTCAGGTGTACAATTCCTACCTGGGCCTTTGGATATCTCCTCAGCGGCAGATGGCTCAAACAGCCTGCTTCCCCAGGAGCATGGAAAAGCCCCAGAGAGCCATACATGCCTCAGACACATATGCACCACAGGAGAGAGGGGAGTGCTCCCCTGCCCATGCAGGAGGGAAAGCAGTACACCCCCTCTCCAAGACTTCCAAGTGACCCCACCTCTTTACAGCACCATGATGTCAAAGCACTGCAAAAGGGTGGGGCCATGACATAAAGGGGTGTGCAGGACTGCTCTTGAATGGCTCCATTCATTCCTCTCAGGAAGTCCCAGTAGGTGGTGATGGCTTATTGCTCATTCTCCTCTCAGGATCTCCCCTGTGTTGTCCCACAGGGCTCCATCTAGTTTCTCCTCTTATTCAGTGGGTATATGTGGCCGCTGGACAAGTTCGTAGGTAGATGTGGAGTGAGGTGTCATCAATATGCTGATGACATCCAGTTCTAGCTATTTCTGTCACCAGACTGAGATCTTTCCCTCTCCGTGCTTAGTCTTACTCAGTGCCTGGCTGCTGTTGGGGACTGGATGCAGAAGAACCGTGGAGACTGAACACAGACAAGACTGAACTGATGATGGTTGGCTAGCCCTGTGACATGGGTTGGGGGGGTGGGGTCCAGGCTCCAATGGTTACTCAGATATGCAGCCTTGGAGGACCCCTGGATCCCTCGCTGCCTCTGGAGCATTGGGTTGCAGATTTTTACCAACTACATCTGGAGAGAAGGCTGCAACCCTTTTTACAAACTCCCAGACGTGACTATGGTCATCCATGCCTTTATAGTTTCAAGAATTGCAAAGCACTCTACATGGGGCTGCCCTTGATGACGGTTCAGAAACTACAGCTGGTGCAGAACACAGTGGCTCAGCTCCTGTTGGGGGTAGGTCGCTGGGAAACACCCTCTTGTCTGCCAAGTTCATACAGCAAGGCTGTGCAGAGAGGCTTCCTTGGTTGCTGCCCCACTACATGGAACTCTCTTTCCCTGAAAGCTTTCCAAAGCCCAAGCCAGAGCATTTTCCAGAGGCAATGTAAGACCTTTCCATTTGGGCCAAGTAGGAGGAGACAGGGGTTGGGAGTTTCTAAAGGTATTTTTATTCTTATATGTTTTTATATGCTGTGTTGCCCACCCCAAGTCTTCAGGATAAGGTGAGATACAAAATCTAAATAAATATCTAAATGTTAGATACACTTAGCAGTGGTATAGCTTTACCCGGCACATGCTGGTGCAGAAAAACCTATTTTTAATTTTTCCCTCATGTCAACAGAAAGTTTATGCTTTCCAAGGTTCGAATTCCAGCTGATGAGGTTGTCTGTTTGTTGAACATCCCTCTTGCTTTCCGATGGGCTTCACAACGGTTATCCTGAACAAAGTCAAAGACTGCCATGGGCTTCTCAGACAAACTAGTCTCCAATAGAACTAACTCAGTAGATGATGAGTCACCTTCTAGGGAACAACTTAATTCGTAACCCAGTTATCTACTCTGCCTGTCAAGGTGATTTAAATTATGCCAGCTCTGCAGAAAGCCACAATGCCAGTGTGTTCCCAGAGGAAAAGACAGTAAAAGTTTATAGCCATTAAATATGGAGAACTGGTGAATTTGTATTATGAACTCAATGAAGAAACAATGCCTGTACTTAATAGGACTGAGAATCAGGATGACAGGCTCTAACGATTTAGCTACAAACGTTTTTAATGTGGCAACTTTAAAATATGGGTGGTACGTTTCTGTGCCTTTTTCCTGCCACTCTGTTAAATTCTGAAAGAGCTGATAGTCATGGAATAATCAGGTTTAACAGGTTAGAGGTAATGTATGCCTCTAGTATTCTTAATACTTCATAATCTTCTTTCACGGAATTTGCATCACTGTCATATTGAACTACTGATTTTAGGTTGATGCTTTTAACACGTTTCTATGGTTACTTTCCAAGGTCACATCATAGAAGCTTGAACAGCAGTTCAGAAAGACAAAAGGCTGTTTGTATCCTTCACTGTATTAAATAATTTATGGAAGTTAAGTCATCCTCATGGAAAAAACACACAGAAAAATACATAGGTTTTGAGGTCTGTTTTCTCATAGACAGTATAAAGCACTGTAATAAATAATGTCTTCTTAGAAACCTTCATGAATTAGACACCTTTTGACTAATGCTCCTATGGTACAAAAAACTGAGGAATATAGATTGACTTCAGACTCATAGGTGCACTGTTAACTGAAGTCTGTGGGAGATGAATGAACGTATCGCTTTCACTCATCGTACAATTAACAATTAACTTGTAGAATTTGTTGCCAGAAGATGTGGCCAAGGACAGCAGTACAGCTGGGTTTAAAAAATGATTGGATAAGTTCTTGGAGGGTAGGTCCACTAATAGCTATTATTTATTTTATTTATTTATTTATAATAACACTTCTATACCGCCCCCTCCTGCCCAATGGCAGCCCGGGGCGGTGTACATCATATAATAATATGAAAAGCAAACAAACACATAATAGAAATCACATTAAAAAAATTTTTTAAAGAGGTCCGGGAAAACCCCATAAAACGAAAAACCCCACCCATTATCCGTCCACTTCACCAAATGCCTGGCGAAACAGCCAGGTCTTCGATCTTCTGTGGAAGGGAATTCCACAGCTGCAGCGTGGCCACCAAGAACGCCCGCTCTGGGAAACCCGAGGGACCTCCAAGTGGGCATCCCTGACCGACCAGAGTTCGATCCAGGACACGCTGTGTAGGGCTTTAAAGGTAATAACCAACACCTTGAATCAGACCCTGAAGACTATAGGCAGCCAGTGCAGAGATGGGAGCACCGGTGTTATGTGCTCCAGACGACTCGTCCCCGTAAGGAGACGGGCCGCCTCATTCTGCACCAGCTGCAGGCTCCAGGTCATCACCAGGGGTAGCCCCACGTAAAGCACATTACAGTAGTCCAGGTGATGAATGCATGGATGATGGTGGCAAGATCGGAGCCTGAGATATTTGGTCGAAGGCATCAGACCAGATGTAATTTACCAAATACACTCCTCACCACAGTTGCCACCTGGTCATCCAGGCAGAACTGTGAATCAAGGAAGACACTGAGGCTCCAAACCTGAGAAACTAAGGAGGGAAGAACCCCATCAATGATGGGGGCCTCCACTCCCTCACTCTTATCCACCAACATCACCTCCGTCTTGTCGGGATTCAGTTTCAGACGGCTCGTCCTCATCCAGTCCTCATTCTCATCCTATTAGCCAAGTAGGTATGGGGGATGTAACTTCTTATTGGGTAAAAACTAATGTGACAGCACTCAGGCACTGCCACAGACTTACCCCCTCCAGGGTTGGGCCGCCATTGCAGCTGGGATTCAGCCGGGGCCCAAAACTAACGTGACAGGAGCCCAGTCGCTGGGGAGAGCGGGAAGCCAGGTGGCCATGCAGCCACCTGTCCCCACTGCTCCCAGTGGCCCACCCCTGTCCCTGACGGGTGGTCATGGCAACCAATGGCAGATGCCATAGCACCAACCCTTCCTCCTCCCGTCACTCCAAATCGAGGTGAGTAAAACAGGCTTTCAAACGTGAATGCCCGCTTTACTTCTAGTCAGGCAGCAGGATCCCAACCATGGTGAGGGGGCTAGCCCAGGCTGTGACTTGCGGAAGTCACAGCCCGGGCTAGCCCCCACCACGGTTGGGGTGCAGCCCGGGCAAATATCTGGCAGGCGCCAACTAATGTGACAGTGGCCCCAGGGTTAAACCGTGTTAAACCCAGCCACTGTCACTTCTGAAAACACTCATTGTTGGGAGCAGGGAGTGAACAACAAGAAACCCATCACCCCATTGTGACCTGTTCAGTACTTCTCCCAAGCGATCAAGACTGGCTACTGTTGGAAACAGGATGCTGGATTTCATGGACTATTGGTCTGACTCAGTACGGCAATTCTTATGTTCTTATGTTATCTAAGGAAACAATATGATCATAAAAAAGTCTGCCACGGATAATTTTATTTTAAAATAAACAAACCACTTCTTCCTTTAAAGTACTTTAAATCTAAACATAAGTAAACTAACAAATGCAAAACTGACCATGGGAGCTTTTTGCCTTCATTTGAATTTTATTCAGATTTAGCTATCACATGCATAGCTTTCCCCACAAAAAACTTCCCGGTGTAGACCAGTTCAATGAAAGCCCACACATGAAATACTGGAATCCACAGGCCTACTGCTATTCTGGATCATACTCAAAAATAATAGCCAAGCTATAGTTGATTGGAAATAACTGAAGCATCTGAGGCTTGAAGCAAGAATGCATTAGTCATTTAGTGGTTGTGCTAATATTGCTATACCTCTCCTGCAGTTTCATTTAGATACACATTGTCTCAATACCCTAATCATATGCTCAGTCACAGCACAATCAGTATACGGAGTACTGACAAGCTGTCTCACCATACCTAAAGCTGATACGGTGTCTGCTCTATGAGTCACCTCAATTATTGACTGTATTTTATGGTCAGTCTAATGACAAAATGCTTATCAGTGAACCATCAGGTGTCTGTAATAGGATAGTGACCCTTAGTTTAGATGTACCATTACTGCTCATTAGTGAATAATTAGATTCTTTAATCCACAACTCAGAGATATTAAAAATATGATTGAATATCCAGAATCTACAAAGAGTTTCCTTTCAATACGATGCATTGGAGTGTGTTGTTTTGTGTTTCTAAATGTTATGGATTTGATAAGCTAAGCGACTGAAGAATTCAAAGGTTTGCAGTCTTTCCCTAAACGGTATTCTAAAAAATACATAATTTTACAGCTTGTTTACTTTGTTATTTAGATTTGAATGCCAGCACCTTCCTCAATGTGTGTTTAGTTTATGTACATATACCTGTCTTGCAGTTGCTCATTTTTAGTTCTGACTTGCCTGTCATCTGATGAAGAAACCTGTGTGGCTGGAAAGCTCGCATACCCTCACCGACAGAAGGTGGTCCAATCAGAGAGATCATCTGAACTACTTTGTCCTAAATGGCATTACACATTTAATGTCTTGTGCTCTGTATAAAGAGGCAATGCTTCCTCACGTGCTTGAGTGTGCAGTCAGAAAAAAAGCAGTGGGTGTGACGCATATCACTCCCATTAACTTCAATGGAGGAATCCAGCACAAAGATGGAGTATACAGTGGTGAACTGGACTCTGTCTCACCAAGCTTTGGCCCAGGACACCAATTAGTCACGACAAATGAATTAAGACAATGCAACATTAAGGCATTCTCGGTTGCTGCCCCACCACTATGGAACTCCCTTCCCCCAGAGGTCCGCCTGAGCTTATTCCGGAGGTGGTGGAAAACCTTTCTTTGGCAGACAGGGGTAGAGGATGGGTGGGTACGTTTTGGGGATGAACATAGGGATTTTATTATATTGTTTTGTATTTTTACTATCTTTCCCTTTGTGTCTTTTTTTTTTTTTCTAAGCTGCCCTGCGCCTTCAGGGAAGAGTGGGGTGTAAATTTTAATTAACAAAATAAAATAAATAACTATAAATGAACAACTATCCCTTTTGTGTAAGTCACTTTGGGAGAGCAAATGCAACCCCATGATTCCATGGCATATGGTGAAAGGTCATGTAGAAAGCGCAGAGCACTACAAACCACAAAGAAACCTATCACATGAACTTCTTTGGGATGAAGAGAACCAATTGCCAAATCAAACACAGTCACCATCTCAGCCGTTACTCAGTCTTGTCTTCTGTTTCTCTACGAGCCACAGAACACAGACATCACAGCCACAATTGTCGCAAGTCTCAGGCAAGCAAGTGTCACAGATTAATGCTGACTGCTTCCATTTTTAGGGGGCTCGATTTTTCTGTCTCTGGGGAGTGCTGTTTTCCCTTTTGGTAAATAGGCAATTAACCTCTCCTCCCTGTCTCTCATTCCCAACCTGCTCCTCTTTGCTTTTTCCCTTCCTTCTCTTAGAAACCACAGAGCTCCCTTTCCCCTCCAGGAGTTCAGCTTATTTCAGTTTTATGCCGTACGACAACAGAGACATCTTTATTCTCAGCTGCCCAGTCTTGCCTTCATTAGGAGTTTCCTTCATCGCAGAGCTGCTATTAATAGAAATATCCTGCAACTCTCTGGCCCAACAGCTATTGACTCATCTCAGTCTACAAAAAGGTAAACCCAGAGCTGTCGGCACTGTCCAGGGATTCTAAATACACAGCACAAAATATCAAAAGTCTTCCACTCTACTCGCCCACTGCGCTAGCTTGAACGCATGAGGAATTTACCCCAGAGCAAATGGCCTTACTCTGAAAAAAATAAAAAATCAGGAGTGTACATGCAACCGTGGTATTTTTTACTCTGATTTAATCCTGTATAACTTCCCAGTCACCAGAGGGTAACAGCCCGACAGATGGAGTCCACGCTTGGATGTCATGTTGGTTCCAAATATGAGAGGGACAAGAAACAAAGTACTTAAGATAGTGCCATCTATTGGACCATCTTCTGCTGATGAGAGTACGGCTGTTCCTTTCGCTTCATTGTATTTATGTGGCTTGTGATCTTATTTTCAGAGCATTCAAAATGTCCATTGCCACAAAGCAATAGAGCACTTAACCCCAGACCATTCTGCCACTAGGCCAGTGTTTCTCAAACATTTTAGTCCAAAGCACCCCTGCTCCACCCTTTCTATTGTCTGTGATCACCATATCACCACCAGGGGCGGGGGGCATATAAATCTACCTCCTTGCCCTCTGCTTTCCTAATTCAGAGCAGTTGAGCTGAGAAGATTTCCAAAATGGAGCCAGTCCACACCTCCCAACATTGTGGTCAGCCAAAGAAGGACAAGCTCCTTTCCTTGGTGAATAAGCTCCACTCCCTCTCGCACTTACATGTGCACACACACACACATCTCAACTCTACCAGTGCAGAAAAAGGGACAGAAGCTCTCCTGGCCGCTTAGCATTGCACTTAGGCCATTTTCACACAGCGCTGCTGGGTGGGGGCATGGGTGCGCGCTGGAGGTGGGTGTACTCCCTTTCCCACGGGCGCACACCCATCTCCACCCACAGAACCTCCTTTGTTTTATCAGATGGCTCTCTGGATGGCTGATGGCTGTGCGCCGGGAGCAAGCATGCACGCCCCCTCCACCACTTGTGGTGTTTCCATGTGGACACACCCATCCTCCCACCAACCATCCCCCTCCCAACTGCACACCTGCCGGTACTCTCAGCGCGCCCGGGGGGGGGGGGGGGGG
>QEPC01012495.1:2148609-2170050 GCA_003113815.1 Sphenodon punctatus | reverse complement strand
GAATTCCACAGCACAGGGGCGACCACCGAAAAAGATCTAACATCGGTGGCCACCCGCCTCGCCCGGGGAACCTCCAAAAAGGCTCCCACGGACGATCTCAAGGGTCGCACAGGCACACGGGGAGTGAGGCGGTCCCGCAGATAAGCAGGGCCCAGGCCGTGAAGGGCTTTAAAGGTTAAAACCAGCACCTTGAACCTGGCCCGGTACTTTACAGGCAGCCAGTGCAGAGCCCGGAGCACTGGTGTCACGTGCTCCCTGCGACCCACCCCCGTAAGGAGACAGGCCGCAGCATTCTGCACCAGCTACAGCCTCCGGACCAGCTTCTCGGGCAGCCCCACATAGAGCGTGTTGCAGTAATCCAGCCTCGAGGTGATGAAGGCATGGATGACAGTGGCGAGGTCGGAGTCTGAGAGATACGGCCGAAGCCGCCGGACAAGATGTAACTGCCGGAACGCACTCCCCGCCACGGCCACAACCTGAGATCTCCCCATTGTCCTCTGAAGTGGTTTTCCTGGAAGGCAACCAGGAAAGACATGCCTGAGACTTGAATATTGTGTGTGCGCGTGTGTGTGTGCGCATGTGTGTGTGTGCACGCGTGTGTGTGCGCGCATGTGTGTGTGTGTGCGTGTGAGAAAGAGGAATGCTGAACCGTGCTGAGAAACCCAGATGGGGACTATCCATTTCTTATGCCCGTACAGGACTCTGGACTATTGGACTATTTGAATATTGATTATATGTTGGGTGAAAGTGAACAAAATCCCTGACCTCTGGTGGCTTGGGCTGGCTGAAGGAGAGGTGGAGGCCAGATAGATATACAGACTTTAGTCTGTATCCTTAATTACTTACCCCAGGATCGGGCTCACATGAGTATTATGACCCATGGCCTGAGAAAGAGCAGCACAGAGAACTGTATATAGAGACTGCAGGTAAGTGGGATGTGGCCCCGCCACACCCCACTTAGTTACTTAACCCCAGGATCAGACATCTCTAAGCAGGCCTTAGAAAGAACACGGTTGCAAGCCAGGAGAAAGACTTTGTTAAGTTACTTTGTTAAGCCTGTGGCAGGAGGGGCGGGGTAGCAAAATTTTAAAATTTTAAAATAAATAAATAAAATTAATTAACTAGATTGGGTGTACCAGGATGGGTGAGCCAATTCCCTGGACTGACTCACCAGTGACCCGTTTGCACGGCCTTGAGAGCGGGTCCCGGCTACAGGACCCACCACCCAGTTCAAGAACTAACACATTAGGAAAACATTCGTCTGAACACATTCCAACTGCTCTGACCGAAGAACCTAAAAAAGTATGTAACCGGATGTTGTCAGAAGGGGATTGAGCTGGGGACTCCTTGCTCCATAACCACAAGCCTCTACACTGCTTGAGCTAAAAGATACGCATACATAAAGTAGCAGACTAATGAAGCTGTGAGTGGCCTAGCACACGCACCACAAGAGGAAGGATGAGTGTACCCTTGAACACAACACATACGTAAACTTTCTCCAAATAAGGGTGCAGCAAAACATAGCCACAGCACAGTATAGGAGCAGTACCATCCTTGCCCTCTAACTCAGCTAAGAAAATGAGACTAATATTTCAGGGCTTAATTCCTAAAGCAGTATCGACAAGTGTTCTCTTTTCTATACTGAGTGCTCACGGTGACATCATCTATTAATTATTAATTATTATTATTATTATTATAAACATTTATATAGCGCCACCCATGTGCCTGGTGCTGTACAGAACATAGAAACAGACGCAGTCCCTGCCTGTGGCTTACAATCTAAAAGACAAGGAGGGGGAGACAGGGAGAAGGGACAGTGGGAGAGACAGGGGAGAAGACAAACAAACATTCAGGCGGATGCGAAGTCTCAGGTGTGTGTGCTTGGCTTGGTTACAATCAGGTTGGTTGCAGCAGTCTGCAGAGGAGGGCAGACAGTAAGTATACGGGGAACGACTAGCAGGCATTGGGAAAGGCGGCGAGGAAAAAGTGGGTCTTGAGGAGGGATTTGAAGGAGCGGAGGGAGGGGGCAAGGCGGATGTGGGTAGGGAGGGAGTTCCAGGCATGGGGGGCAGCGAGGGAGAAGGGTCGAAGGCGGTTAGGTGAGCAGGAGAAACGAGGGAGAGTGAGGGAGGGGACAGAGGAAGAGCGGAGAGCGCGTGCAGGAGTGCGTAGGGAGATTAGGTCCGAGAGGTAAGGGGGAGCTTGGTTGTGGAGTGTTTTGAACGTGAATACCAGGAGTTTAAACAGGATACGTTCAGGAAGGGGGAGCCAGTGAAGAGAGAAGAGGAGAGGCTGCACATGGTCGAAGCACCAGGCAGAGTGAATGACCTTGGCAGCAGAGTTTTGGATTGCGATAAGGGGGGACAGGTGAGAGCGAGGGAGGCCAGCAAGGAGGTTGCAGTAATCGAGGCGAGAGATAACCAAGGCATGAACAAGGGTTTTGGCCGAGGAGGTAGAGAGGATTACTAGAACTCTCTCTGAGTCTTTTCAGGTCACTTTTTAAATTTCCAAGTAGCGGTTATAAATTCAGAGTACTAGAGTTAGGCAAAGATCAACCCACGACACTTTTATAAACCCAAGGTGTAAGACTTGCCCCAATATGCACCTTTCTTAAATTTGATGGAAGCCAAAATTCTTCTCTGTTTAAAAAAAAAAAAAAAAGGAAAAATTAGGGCCCAGCTTGACCCTGTACTTCCCCCTTGATTTATTTATCTTTTGAAGGAGAACTTTCTTCCTACTGGGGCAGCTACTATTCTCATCAAAGCTTGCCACTTTTACTCAGAGAAAAACTCACACTGCTCACAGACACAAGATCTGGCACTGTGCTCAGGGTGTTAAACGAGATGGCAGCCCACACCAGCTGGGTGTCTACCTGCCTGATCATTAGGTGTTCACCCCCACCAGCCACGTGGCCACCACCCACATGACAAGCAGTCCCCACGCATGCCAGGGTCCCGGAGCTTGTGGAACCCATCATGCAGGTAAATGTAGACTAATGTGCACCCACATGTCCACGTCCCGTCAATTAGGTTGTATGCAGCCTTACACAGATACAGGTCCACCATCACCACAGAGTTGCCAGCAAAAAGCCAGGAGTGTTCCATGGAGTGACTGCTTCCTGCCCCTCTCTCTGTTCTCACTGGCACGCGCATAACATCAACCTAAAAAGCCCAACATGCGCTGAATTCAAACATGCAGTATCCCAGCTCATCCTGGTCTGCAGCACGTGCCCAATACTTGCTCTTCAGAACCCATTGCCTTCTCCAGTGTGACTTCCACAATCTTTTCATCACCATGGCCATGGCTCAGAATGACAGCCAGGCGGTAAGTTAATGTACCTGGGGTGAGGAGCTGTGTTTACACAGCTTCCATTTATTATTATCTAATTATGTGCGTTTTTTCTTTACCGTGCTCACAGATAGCCAGGAGAGTGCTGGCGAGCAGCAGGATACTCCCCGGGACACAGACAGGATGGTGGGCTGAAGGGAGAAGGAAAGGCACCATGGTGGGATGGTGGGAGAAGGAGAGGGAACATGGTGGGAGAGTGAAACAAATTCCAACAAATTCACCCACTTCAATTCAAGTCCAAAGAAGCAGATACTAGCTGGGGGGCAGGTGTGAGAGAGGTGCTCTCTTCTTGCCACACTGGTGGGCTGAGGAGCAAAGTGCACTCTGCTTGGGGGCTAGGGAAGGGGGTACACACTCCATCCACCCCATTTGTGGGTTAATAAATGTATCTTTATTCCAGGATCATGGAAGAAGAGAAGATGATTGGAAATGGAACAAGCCTTGCACATTAAAACCTGTTGCAATAGTTGGGTGAAATCCCGACTATATTGAAATCATTAGCAAAAATCCAACTGACTTCAATGGAGTCAGGATTTCACAAAAAAAAACACTAGAAAAAATATGGTGGGGGGGGGGACAAAAAGGAATGAAATTACACAGTGCTCGACACTGTACCACAACTTGAAAATCCCCAACCAGGACTATATCTGTAAATACGTTGCCTTTATCTAACAGTATATTAATGTTCATTTTTATTATAGAACAGATTGAAAAGCAAGATTGAAACTCAGCAATACTGTTGTTTAAATTACTAAATAGTTATGCTTCATTTAACTAACTTTAGCAATCATGGCACCACATCTTCAACATTAAAATTCAATAACATTTTGTATTTTCATTATAATTCCCAATGAGTTTGTTTCTCAAAAAAAATTATTCCAGGCTATGCCTTTAAATACAAGATTTTAGCCTGAGAGCCAATCTACCAACAGAGAAAACGAACCTTTTTTTTTTTTTTTGCATGCTACACTAAGACTCTTCACAAAAACAGGATTTTCATTTTCATTTGGGAAAATTGAGGGGAGGGGGGAACTCAAGCATATCAATCAGCCACAAACTAACAGGAAAGTTTTCCTAAACAATATTAACATGCAAAACCAAGATTCCCTCCTTTTGTTAGGCTTGTACAATCAGCTACTTACATGTGTGTTAACAAGCACAGTATCTGACTTTACAGGGTACACTCTAATATTGGAGAATTACAATTGAGTCTTTTCTCTGTGTGAGTACAACTGCTAAATTGACATGATGATAAACAACACTGACTCCATTCAAATCAATAATCCAGAAATCAAAAAGAAAATTTAGTGTCCTCTGATTCTTCTGAGTGAAGGGTTTTCTGACAAGTTATATGTGCACTGTATTAGGGTTTGGTTTTGTTTTTTTAAAAAAAGACTGAATCAGACATAGGATAGGCAGAGAGGCTTACAAATTTCTCTTGTTAGCTCTGCCAATGCCCCTCAATCGTGCACAGCAAAATCCTTGCCTCTGCTCAGGGTTAGTTTATGGGATGGATTTGTCAGATGTACCAATCAAGATTTGAGATGAGGTCTGTGGATATGAAACTATTACTCAGCCAAAGCACTCTGCTTCACAAGTTTGTCAATAGGAGAGAATGACAACTTCACTTTCCACAAGCGAGCACCACACACCGCTATCTGAAGGAAGGTATAAGCAGTAGGGTTACCATTGATAAGTTTTTGCATCCTCAGGACCTAGCTGCACCACAGCCAGCTTTGCTCAGCCCCTTTGCCAGGAGCATTTATATAGAGATCAATCATATACCTCCCAACATTTTGAGCAGCCAAAAAGGGACAAGTTCCACCCCTTCAGCTAATAAGCTCCACCCCTCCGTGAATAAGCTCCACCCCTTCATTCATTTGCATGCGTGCAAACACTGCTCCCAACATTCCAAATTCTTAAAATGGGTCAGAAGCTCATTCCATCTAGTTTCTTGTCAGTCCATCACTTATCCCAGCCCATACTCCGGGCCTGCTCCTGCAAAGACCCATGGGTAGTTTGTGACAGATGATCAATAACATTTTGTTGTATAACCATTTCATATCAGCAACTACATAAATCATAAAGATGAGAAAACTACCTTATGAAGAATGAAGCTGCAGCTGAAGTACCTGCAGGGACCCCAGCAGGAGTGACTAAACTCTGCGAGGTCAGAGAGCCACCTGTCCCTGTTTGGTCACAGTTGTTCTGACCTGAGGTGACGTGAACATTCGAACCTTCCCTTCCACTCTCAGCTGTGGTGGCATCCTGTGGGGAGAAGAAAAATTACACAAGAGAAATATAAATATTTGCATAGAAATATGTGAAATAACTATGGTGGCGTCAGTTTTAAAGCAGCAACTCTTAGCTTGTACTCTGCGCTTGGAACACGGCAACAGCAAGGGAAAGTAATGAAAGTCAGCAAGCATGGCAGGGACGGCCAGGCACCGGAGAAGGTTAAAGCCATGACTATAAGCAGAGTAATACGGACACCCTTTGTTACGGGTAATGCACAGTTAAACAGTCTGACAAGCATGAAGAAATGGAAAACGATAAGCAGAACCCTTTTGTTTTATTTGGTTGACTGGCAGAACTGTTTATCTGGTTCAGTTATAACTGTCAGTAATTATTTTTCAGCGGCACATCATCTACGAGATCTATCTATTTAAAAGGAACTAACCAGTCACATTTGTAACGTGTTTCCGCATGAGCAGCCACAAGAAGTGAGGAAAAACATCGATTTCTTTGGGGTTTTAAAATTCAATACCACCTTCCACTCTACAATGGGGGGCATTATCTCTCTTAGCTGCAGAAGCAGGCTACATTTCTGTCTCTTGCGAACGGTATTCTGTGGAAAGGAAAATCAGTGTCTGGGGATGACTCCTGTTTTGTACGATGGCCTAAGGCCTATTTATTTGGTCAGGCATTTAGCAGGTGTGGATAAGGTCTGAGGACTTATTTTAATGGGAATTTTAAATTTTTATGCGTTTTATTTTTGTGTATTTTTATATATGTAAATTTATTTTATGTCATTACCTGCACTGAGCCTTTGAAGAAGAACACATTAGAAATCTAAATAAATAAATAAATAATGCTATCTGGAGTTTGGGGAAAGGGGCATTTTGTTTTTGTTTTTTTAAATATCTGAAATTTCTGTTCTCTGAAGTGGGCAGTACCCAGAGGTTAAGACCCACAAACTCTTTCAGCACATTCTTTCATGAAGTTAGTTGTGGCGTCAACGATGTACAAAATACACGTCCAGTGACTGGACACATGTCATTTTGGGAGGGAGCCTGTTCCATGGTCCGAGAGTATAAGAAAGGCTTAATTAAAAGAGACACCACAATAAATATTTGTCAGAAAAGTTAATTGCTTCATGTATGATAATATATGATGTTTCTGTCATCTGAAATACTACTCTGACATTTCCAACTAATTAGCTAAAATAAATTCAGGAAAAAGAGACAGTCTTGTAATGAAGCA
This sequence comes from Sphenodon punctatus, assembly GCA_003113815.1. Taxonomy (NCBI): domain Eukaryota; kingdom Metazoa; phylum Chordata; class Lepidosauria; order Sphenodontia; family Sphenodontidae; genus Sphenodon; species Sphenodon punctatus. The sequence goes on along the minus strand of QEPC01012495.1, from coordinate 2,163,219 downwards.
CAAATGCAATTAAATACTCCCTGGGATGCCACCAAACTTGAATTTCTATGCTGCCGTAGATCATGTTTTATAACTATCTGCTGTGCCGACATCATAGGGCCTCTACAGCTACATGCATATCCCCAACATTTCCCACATGCTGAAAAAAACTGTTTCAACAGGGACTCATGGGAGGTATGGTAATGGGTTTAAAATTAAGAAGGAAAGATTCAAACTAAATAATAGGAAGAATTTTCTAATTCCCAGGACAGTTAGGCAGTGAAATAATTTGCCACGGGGAGGTTGTGAAGGCCACATCACTGGAGGCCTTTAAGAACAGGTTACTAGGGATGGGAAGATCAGTATTAACTCAATACGATTCACCTGATTTTGGGGCGAATCAGGAGAATCTTATTGATCCGATTTGTTGATGGGGGATCCAAGGTCCACATCGGAACATTCAGGAAGGATAAACCTCCTTCCGAAGTACCCATCCTGCCGCCGGCTCTGCCTCCCGGACCCCTGCCCATGCCTGCCTGCCCCATCACCTGCCGCAGCAGCATTGCTGGGGCAGGCAAACAGAATTCCGGGGGAGGCAGGAGCCGGGCAGGGGTCCAGGGGAGGCAGAGCTGGGGGTAGAGGTGCTACACAGGGGTGGGGAGGTGAGTAGAGGGGCCATGCAGGTGTAGGGAGGAGGATAGTTTGCTTACTTAACTATTTTTTCCCCTAGGCTTCTGGTGCGGCCTTCTCAGGGCCACGCTGAGAAGAAATTAACCCAAAACAAAGCATTGCACATGTGGGAAATGGCCGACAAGGCTATTCTGCACATGCGCAGCCATTTTCCAAAATGGCACTGGGCAGCATCAGTGCCATTTTGGAAAATGGCATCCGGTCTCCGCATGCTTTTTTTGTTGTTGTTAATTTCTTCCCAGCATGGCCCTGAGAAGGCCATGCCAGGCACCACGGGTCGCTGGAGTCTAGGGGGAAAAAAGTAAGCAAAGTACCCTCCTCCCCACCCCGACAAAGTCTTTCTACTCCCCTCCCCACCCCTGCACGCACCTATCCTCAGCTCTGCCTCCTCCAGACCATTGTCCAGGTCCATGGGAGGCAGAGTTGGGGGCAGACATATAGATTAAAACCAGATTGCTTGGAACTGATAACAATTCCAATTAACATGATTTAAATCCGAATTTAACTCGAGTAGGTCCGATACCGATACCAATTTTCAAAATGATTTCCCACACCAACAGTTTACACAGACATGTGCTTAACGGCAGATTGCTGAACTAGATAACCCTTGAGGTTCCTCACAGTTCTGTGATCCTTTGATAGTTTAGGGAAGGGTCATCCAAAAACTGTGGTGCCAAAAGTCCCCAGAGACATTAGAAAATTTAAACCACAGTTTCCAAGGAAAAGCTTTAGAGATTTTACTTTTTGTTCTTCAAGTGAGATTATCATCCGAGAAGGGAGGAGAAAGTAAAGGAGAGTGAATTGATTCCTGAAGAGGAAAAGAAATTGGAGCGAAGTATGCAAGATAAATTAATTAGCAAATAACATACTTGAGGACAATCCATATCTTTTCATTAAATCTTTAATTACTCAATTAGCATTCTTAAACTCAGATAAAAATCAGCTTTGCCACCTATTGACAAGAGAGCGAAAAACAGAAGAGTTCTTCAAAGTTTAGGATTCGTATCAGGTCGTGTGCTTGCACCATCCTGAGGGTATGTCACTAACTCTGCACTGACTTTCAACTCTCCCTGGGACAAGATGGTGAACTGACTATTAGTAATGAGGAACAAAGCATCGTTAGACAATGCACGGCTAGTACTGCACACGAAGAACTGATCTGATGCCCAGGAAAGCCAGTGGGAAAATGCCTCTTTAATTAACAAGTGCTGGATGAGGTCCTTAGGAGTGTGATTAATGTCAGAGACCAGTGCACACTATGGCGGCTCACGCAATGCCAAGATAGTACTAGAAGAGCTCAGCTCCTGAAGTGTTCTTTGTAATCAGTGAGCTGATTCCCCGTCCTTGGCTCTGCCCGTGGTTGAGAGCACAGGAGGGAAGCACTGATGACAGCAAGTGCTTTGGCACAGAATCAGCATTCGAGCTGCAGGGAAAAGTTCCTAAAAGAGATGGACCCCCAAAATCAACAGCAGGAGCCTTCTAACGAGAGCATTTTTCTGACTGTCTGTGTAGCAAAGGAAGGAAAAAGAGGGAGGAAGACTGATGGGAGACAAGAAAACAGAAAAGAGGGAAGGGGACAATATACTGGAGGAGAAAGAGGCAAAGAAAGGAATAGGCAGAATCAAGGGCATAACATTGGGCTAAAATTTGTGAGGGCTGCTGACCAAATTATAAGCCCTGCCCCCATATCTCTGGAACTGTGGGGGGAGTGTCCTCCACAACCCTACTATAATGACTTCCATTATCAGAACACAGCTTAGAGAAGAGAGAGGGGAGAGAACAAGTGGGTGGGGACCAGGTAAGAGTACCATCATGGACGTCATACCATCCTGTCAGGAAACAAATATAATACCTCTGTCTGCAGAAAGCAGCACCAAAGTGAGTATTCAACAGACTCCATATTGGGCAAATTTGCTGCATTTGAATGCTTTGATGTACTACCCTGTTCGCTGTGCGAGCTTGCTGGCGGGAGAGCCGCACTTCCTCCTTTCCCATGAGACGGGAGCTGCGCTAGATTTGAATAGCGCAAGCTCCCGCAGCACCAAAGCAGCTCGTGGGAAAGCAGCCTCAGTACTGGCTGGTTTGGTATCTGGTAGCTTAGTATTCATGAAGTTTGGTATTTGTATAGTTATTTTTTAAGATTCTGTAAGCTATTGATTGGTTAATCTGGGTCACATGATGAAGGGAACATTATCCAATTGAATAATGTTCCCTTCATCATTCAATTGGAGAATGGAACACAATAGAAGCCAATAATGGGGTTTTTTTAAAAACCAAAGTAATGAATAACTGAAGTACCAAAAACAAAGGGCATAAACAAACGGACTGCAGTTCCAGGGGGGCGGTAGCCCCAGCCCAATTCAACCCCAGGCTGGCCAGTCCATCTGAAGATGGACCCGCCAGACATGGAAGTGGGCAGCACCACCTGTGGTGTTCCAGAACATCCCGGAGTGCCACCAGTGGAGCTGAGCGGCCAGGGTACCAGTCAGGAGTGGAACTGTTGTCTGTCCGCTCAGCAGCCCCACGCTGCCGCTCCGCTCCCGGCAACACTATACAATTGCAGGCACCAGCCTAGAGCATCACAGTCTACCCACAACTTTATTGTGGGGAGGGGGGGTTCTGCACAGGCAGACCATGGCCAGGGGAAGCCATTGGGTCCATCTAAAGCGGACCCAAGTGGGGCTGGGAGCAGACGGATGAGGGGGTGCACCCCCAGAGCACTTCCAGGGATGTCTGAAAACACCCAGAGATGTGAAGAAACTACTTCAGGGAATTTTTGCAAGGGACGTGAATCTGAATTCACCAGGTATTTGTTAAAGTACATATATACCCAAACTGAGCAAGTACCAAGCTGCCAGCTCCAGGGAGGAGCAAAGAGAGAGGAGATGATGGAGTATGAAGAGAGATGAAAACTAGAAATGGTGGAGGGAGAAGGAAGGAAAAAGGAAACAAAAAATCCAAAATGGGAGAAAGGCATAAATGATTTACTCCTGGCAGCCACTGACAGCCAGTGCTGATTAAAGGAAAGGCTCTCCAAATGTTGGGGAAACTGGAAGGGTTGCAACACTTGCCATGAGGAAAGAAAACCGAACCAAAAATATGTGGATCTGCCTGTAGCTCCTATTTGTCACTAATGTCAATTTTTGCCAAATTTCTGATAGACATTGAAGGGTTAGAACAGGGGTGCAGGAACCAGTTCCAGGGGTCAGATCCAGGGAGGTTTTGGTGTCTCCACTTTCCAGTCCCTGGATCTGGCCCCTGGATCCAGTTGCTGCATCAAAGTGCTGAAAACCTGAGCTCAGGTTAAGTGAGCAGAGAGGAGGGCACACACACAAGGACAGGAGACAGATCCATGGCACAGATCCATGATCTGTCACCCCCTTTCCCCCTTTTCTTAAGCACATTATACACCTCTACCCCCGACTCATATGCAGCACATGGAGCTTGTATTATGGGAGGAGGGGTTGTGAAGGACTTCACCTGAAACGCTTCTTAGGAGTGAGTATACACGATGCACACCGCAAGATGTATACTGAAAATATACTTTTCAAAAGGAACAGGGACAGGTTTTTAGGCTGCTGTGAGTTGTTGTTGTTGGTTTTTTTTAAAAACTACACAAGTCTGCACAGGGAGAAAACTTCAATAGGCTGCTAAAAGGGAGCTCACCTTCCACTGTTCGTTCGGTGATTTATAAAAACTTACTCAGGATCAAACACCAAAATCACAGCCGTGTCATTATTAAGTGTTACTGATGGCACGGAATATTTTAGGTGTCATAAGCTTCTGCTCCTTAAGAGTAAGGCTTCTTTTTATAAAAGTTAAAACCTTAACCCTTAAATAACTGGCTAATCTTCCATCTCTGTGTCCAATGAAGTCATTATTATTTGGAACAAGCTTGGGCTAACACTGAGCACATTTTTAAATGCTTAGGGAATCTCTGAGTGGTTTTAGGGGATGCTTTGGTAAGGAAGCAGTCAGGTCGTAGCAAGGAACCATGACGGGACTCCTGAGCTACCCTGCCTTGTCCCCGTGGGGAATCTCTCTTGGCCCGGGTGAGAGCACTGCTTTGTCTATTGCTCCTGCCACTTCCTGAGCCAGGTCTAGGGCCGTGTAAACAGTGTAGTTGCAAGAAATAATCCTTGGCCAGGATAACAACCCCTGGACATCAAAGATCTAGGTGTGGGGATAGTGGCAATAACATATATTTCCATTTAGTTAATGTAAGAGGAATCGTGTAAGCCTGAAAGCAATGGGAGTGGAGTAGGGTGAGCTGGAGTGCATCAACTGCACCTGTTCATGGGGTTCTCTGATCCTGATGGCCTGGCCAGGTTAAAGGGCATGACCAGCCCACGTGGCGTTGCTGGGCCTATGTGGGGCAAGTGATTAGCTTGGGGCTGGTCAGGTAACCAGAAGACCTGGCCACTTAAGGCTGGGCTGGAAGTCCAGGTACAGGGGGAGGGACTACCAGGGAGAGGCCTAAGCTGCCAGCTTGCCTCAAGGTAAGGAAGCTGGAAACCTAGTCGTGGAAACCTGGGTGAAAACAGACATGATGCCAACTCCACTTTAACACCACTTTAACATTTCTTATGCATGTTGCAGGGCTACATAGGGCATCGATACAGCCCTGCAACATGCATAATGTTAAAACAGTGTTAAAGTGGAGTTAGCATCATGTCTGTTTTCATCCCCTGATGCCTACAGGTCTGCCCCAAGGTGTGGTGTGGCCAGGGAGTCTAGCCAGGTGGCTAGAAGGTGTCAAGAGGCTGGGAGCTCAGGGAGTGGACGGAGAACCCAGTGTGAGGCTCTTCTCACAAGATACCTTTATTATCGTTGCCATTTCTGAGACTACTCACTGGTCTGTTTGTGAACAAGCAAGACTGAGAAGCAAGGTGTCACTCAGTTGCGTGTCTGGCCTCAAGACTTGCCAAGAGTATCACCACGTTGACCTGTAGGAGCCTTCAGCCTTGAAACGTGAAGAAGCCGAGTCATCCTAGGCAGTGCCTTCATTGATTCTAAGAATGTCCCAGGCCAGCACGGAAATGTCCCCATTTCCTCAGTCCAGGCAACAGCAGAAGGAGGAATGGGAGAGAGTGGGATGAAACTGCTGTTAGGGTTTCTGTCCTTTGGGTATTTGTAAGGTGTCAATCACAGTGATATCCAGGCATCACTCACACTAATGAGGTGGCTTAAAGTGACAGGGATTGAGACTGATGAGCTCAAACTTCAGATACCTTTCTTTTTTAAAAGTTCTGGTAAAGTATTTGTGATTCTTTACAAAACCCAGGAGCATCATGGGGGGAGAAAGGAAGGGAGTCAAGAGGCCCAGGCCCCTGCCCTGTCTTGACAGTGGACACTCATTACTGGGCCCCTGTACCACTAGTGTGGTCTCTCTCTGCCAGGCCCCATCCAGTCCCCTTCTGCCAGCGGGTGCAGGGCTGCAAGGCAACTACAGGAAGGAGGGCGAGAGAACAAGAAGGAGAGCAAGAGAGCCGGGGCAGCATCAGTGAGGGGAAGGAGGCAAGCCTCCAAACCAGGAAAGGGAGGGAGTGAAGGGAGAGGAGCAGAGAGGACCTTAGCTTGGAGCGGGGGGATGAGGCACTACTGAGACTATCTCAGGGAAGGGAGGGAATGAGAGGAGAGGAGCCGAGAGGACCTTCAGAGCTGGGGAGGGGGCACTACTGAGACTACCTCAGGAAAGGGAAGGAATGAGGGGAGAGGAGCAGAGAGGACCTTAGCTCGGAGTGGGTGGGAGGGGGCACTACTGAGACTATTATTAATTATTATTATTATTATAAGCATTTATATAGTGCCAGCGATGTACGTGGTGCTTTACAGCCTCAGGGAAGGGAGGGAGTGAGGGGAGAGGAGCAGGGAGGACCTTAGCTGGGAGTGGGTGGGAGGGGGCACTACTGAGACTACCTCAGGGAAGGGATGGAAGAGGAGCAGGGAGGACCTTAGCTTGGAGCAGGGGGGCACTATGGAGACTAACTCAGGGAAGGGATGGAAGAGGAGCAGGGAGGACCTTAGTTCGGAGCGGGGGGAGGGCACTCCATCTTGCTGTTGGTATCACTACCGCTACCAGGATGGGAGCCTGGCACGGTAGTGGTAGAAAGGGGCAAGGGGTGGGAGTATAGCCAGGAGCAGGGAACAGCTGAGGAAAAGAGAAGGCAGGGTGGGGAACGTCAGGTTTCTAGTACAATCTCCACTTCCCATCTTGGCAAAATCTGTTTGCACCCCAGATATAACACTGCAGAAGTGAGGTGGAGCCAAAGGTTTAGCGATGGGTCTGTTGAAAGAGGAGCTAGATGAGCCAGCTAGGAGCATGAGTGCACACAATGGGGACACATCTAGGGAAGGAACTTGGTGGGAGTTGTCTAAATGAGCAGGCAGATAGGAACCAAGCTCTGAGGCAGGGTGGAAAGCAAGTAGGGTAGGAGAGGCTGCTCCATTTTGTTAAAATGGACCAGAACTGACCTCAAGCTGCGTTCAGGATTGAGATAAATAAGCAGGGAAGTGGGAAAGGTGGCATAGCACCAGGTTCACCACCCCACTCTTTGCTGATGCTCTAATAGGTATTCTAGAACATGTGAGGTTAGAGCCCTTCCCTTTATTCTAATAACAATGAGTAACTACTCCCATCTGTGACCGAATACCAAAAGCTCCAGGAAATATCTGCCTAGTTTTAAATTACATCAGGCTCGTCCAAAATTACAGTGTAACATGAATCCATGCTATGTCAGATCCACAGGTATATAATACTCTGTCTACATATTGCCGATCTAAGTAACAATTACCACTCTTAACCTGTTATAAAGAGCTGAGGCCCAGAATCAAAAACATGGGTGGATTTACGGGGGGGCTCAGGAGGCTTCAGCCCCCCCATTTTGTTTTGGCTTTCATTTTCATTGGTTTCAATGGAAAACACATTTTTGGCTGTACCTTTGTTGTTTTTCACTATATGTGGCTGAAACATGGGCTGCATATACCTCCAATGGAAGCCATTAAGTGTACCAAATTTCACAAGGATTGAGTAAAGTAATCCAATTTTAGAAGCAATTAAGTTATTTTATTTTGCAAAATTCTTCATATACATTCATATACATTCTTAGCTGTAACTTCTTTACCTCATATCTAATGTAGATGACACTTGGCAGGTTTACACCCCTTCCCATATTTACTATCTTCGCCAACTTTCAGAAGTATTGGATAAAGGGTCCTGGTGGTATAAGCAATTAACATATAAATGTATATCTGACTAACATCTTTGTAGTCCAACCAGTGTACATGAAATTTGGCAGGGCTGTATATAACACTTTCATTATCATTTCACTATCATCTCTGCCACATATCAGAAAGCTGTGATAAAGGGTCCCAATTTTATATGCCTGCACAGCATATGCAGAGAAGGAGCCTATGCCAGGGATTCTCTTACGTCACTGTGGTATAAGATCGGTTGGTGATGCCAATTGGCCAGCAGAAAGGTCAACCAAATATCCTCATTCTGTGCTGTGACCATCCCAACATCTCTCCCCCACTTGTTACTGGAAAGTCAGAAGCATCTGTTTAGGAAAGAGTCAATAGAGATTCTCTTATGTCCTCTGTCACAGTGCTGCAGGATGTGATTGTGATGATAATTGACCAGCCTGGATGTGTAAACTATGTCCCCTGATTGCTGGGATGCTATCCCCAAAGTCCCAGTTATGTCCTTTATGCCCTTATGCCCACCTCAGGGCCGCCCCCTATGCCTGCCTCGAAGCCACTACCAATTGGTCCTGTAAAGCTGGAAGCATGCAGTAATTGGCCAGTGAATGTGTCTGTCAGTCTTTTGGTTTGCTCCACATCCTCCCTCCTACAATCTCTCTCCCCCTGCCATGCAGGGTGCCTGCCTCTGACTGGCACTGCATGTGCTGCTATTTATCTGAATAATGGTCTTCACAGGGACAACATCAATTGCTTATAAAATTGGGTCCCTTTATCAAATTGTTCTGTAGTTTGGCAGAGATGACAGTGAAGGTATGTGACACATTCCTGCCAAATACCTTTAAAACAGGACCTAAAATTGGTTTCCTTTACCGAATCCTTTCACAAATTGGTACACATAGTGCCCTCCATTGGGAGTACACCCTCCCCATGTTTAATCAGAATTGAATAAGAAACAAAAAAGTTACAGCCAGAAATATGTTTGTCAGGTTTTTCCCTTTATTTCAAAAACAAAATGTCATTTTTGTTTCTATTTTCGTTATTATTATTTGTCATTTGTGATATTGCAATAACGATAATGAAAACAACAATGTTCGCTATTGTTATTGTAATAATGAAAATGACATGCACACCCCTAAAAGGGGGCATGATTTGCCAACTTCTCTTTTATTGTTCTCTTTGGGTATGGAGTGCAGTGGGGATTTGCTTCTTACCTGATTGGCTTCTAAGGGGGCATTTCCCCCCTCTCTTTTATTGCCCTCTTTTGCACAGTGAGGATTTGCCCCTCATCTACTTTGGGCTTAAGGGGGCATTTGCCCCTCCCTGATTTATTTCCATCTTTGGCATGGGGTACAATGGAGATTTGCCCCTAGACTTTGTATTTTCCTGTAGTGAGACTAGGGGAAGGGGTTATTTAACCATCTGTGTTTGATGCCCAATTTCAGGCGGCAGCTGGAGCCCAGCTATCCTATCCACTGCCCCACTGAACCTGAGTCCCCCTCCCCTGTTGGAGTTGTGGCTTGGGGGTGGGGGATTCTCATGGCTTTGGAGTGGGGGATAAACTGGCCTAACACTGTTGCTCACTTGGTAGGGGGTGAGGCTAGAGGCGGGGCTGAAGGCGGGGCCTGCTCACCTAGGCGGAGCTATACTAACTTTGGACTTCAGACCCCCCATCCACATTACTTCTGGATCTGCCCCTGGAAAATCCAGCCAGAAAATTTCCCGTTCCCTCACTACTCCCCATCTCTGAACGTAGACTTTTGTCCATCAACACAACAAGCCAGCCTGGTGTTACTGTCACTGCTGCCGTTTGCTCCAATGGAGCAGGAGACTGTCAAACCATGTGCATTGTGACTGGAGTTGGGGACAGAGAAGGTGGGGAACAGAAAAGCTTACAGGGGAAGGCAGGGTCGTTCTGCACGGCACAACTACTGATTGGAGATGGGTTTGTTTTTTCTAATGCTCTATAAATATATTTTTAGAAAGCTAATGGCTATTGATGGACCATCCACGAACTGACTTAGGAACTCCAGAACTGCAAAGGAAGTCAATGGGAGTTTTGTCTGCAGAGGATCAAGCCTGTCGTTTAAATTTGGGTTTTGTTTTTTTCTTAATCTAATATGTTCCACTGTGGTCATGGTTGATTAAATGCTAAAGGAAAGGGTGGTGGGGAATTTTGGTCTGGCAAGTTTGCCTCTTTAACATAAACTACTGTTTGTACATGAAATAATGATAAATAATTTCACCTCAAAGTGATTCATGTTAAATCTTTATGACCTACTACCATTAACTGGAACAAACGTGACGTAAATCACTAGCTGGGTAATTTGCCAGGCTGCAAACCCCTCCTTTCCCGCAAGTAGGGATGGAATGCACATGCCACTCAGCTGGGAAGCCTTCCCCCTTTCCGACTGGCAGGAATTGCATAAAGGTGCCGCACCGTATATGCCAGTTGGAAGTGAAACATGTTCAGGATAAACTTTTTACTACCACTTGACAATGTTTCCACTGGGGCTCGTTAGAAAATACTAGGCCACTTTATAACTAAAATACACTACTGTAGTTCGTTTTACTACCTGCAGCTGTGGTGTGGTAACAAGAACGCCATCTCCAGTAATTTGTGCCTAAACCTGTAGTTTCAGGCTTTTATGTGTATCACATGCTCTGCCTGAATCAAAGGCAGAGAGCTATCCGGAGAAGTCACCTGTGCTAGCCACAAAGAAGGGCTTGCAGCACCTTTGTTGTTGACTCGCCCTGAGTGTCGGGAGCAGAGAAGGAAGCAGAATGGCTGGATTTAGCAGACAGACGGGTCCCCCCCTCAGTCAAGGACCGCAACTGACTGTCTCAGGGAGTTCTGCAATAAGAAACTCCAGGCTCATGAGCAGCCATGGGGTCTTCAATTCTTGGGCGTTGGGGACTAAAACCTAAACTGTGTGGCACTCCTGTCAATGGGGATGCTGCCAGTGGTGCCGATCCCATGCCTCGCACATAGGGCTGAAATATTGTACTGCTGCGGCAGCATTTACTGGCGGAAAGTGCTCTTCCGCACCAAGCAGCACGGTTACGAAGGGAGCGATTTTCACAGCTTGCACTCATGGCTTTCCGCGGTTGCTGCCGCGGTATTTTCACCACTGTAGATTTCACGTGGAAGCGGCAGGTTTGCCACAGTTTCCCCTTTCCCTTAAGCATGGCAGCTTTGTGGTTCTCGCAGCATTGTAGTCAGGGGCGTAGCCACCGTGGCACGGGGGAAGTTGCTGCCTTGTAAACAAAGTTCTTCTTCGAGGGGCTCCTTCCATTCTCACTTGCGCACCCTTCTCTTACCGGCATATACCAAGCTCACTAGCTTAAAAAAAAAACACATGACGTTCACACACACCCCCACCCTATATAAGGTACCTAAACCCAACACAGTTCCTTCCAACCCTAAGCAATTAGGAAGAAAATTCCATGCAGGGGTCGGAAGGGTGGGTGCGTGTGAGAATGTTAGGAGCCATCTCGAAGAACCTTGTTTACAAGGCAGCAACCTTCTGTTCCCCTTCGAGTGGCTCCTCCCATTCTCACAAATGGGAGAGTACCAAGCCTAGAAAGAGGCGATGGGGGAATTTTCTAAAAAAATGACACTCCATGCAGGTTGGATCTACAGCCTGGGAGGGGGGCAGCAGGCAGGGGGCAGCCTGCTCTGGAGGGGTCTATTCAGCTGGGTGAGGGTTGGTTGTTCAGTGCTGTCTCTGTTAGAAGGATGGACAGATCCTCCCTCTTCCCTTTGTGATCGCCCCATAGAGAGAAATGGGGGTGCAGAGCAGCTACAATGAGACACAGAGCCATCCCAGCAAAGGGGAAGAATTTGTCCTTGGCACCCTAATGCACAAGAGAATTCACAGAAGAGCAGGGACTCTCTCCTCCCCCCTCCCCCCCCAAATCCCCTGGATCAGCATCAGGAGCCGGGCGCTCACTCACTGCTGCTGGGGAATCCCTGCACTCTAAGCGGAACACAGACAGCGACCAGTGTGCAAGGAGAAACAACAAAGATCCCTCCCTCAAGGCTCAACTCTGGGTGCTGCCCTGTTTGTTGTCCCTCCTTGTGCACTAGTCTCTGTCCTGCTTAGAGTGCAGGGATCCCTGGCCCCTGCAGCGGACTCTGAAGCAGGTAGTCAGAGTCACCCTAAGTTCATTCATTCAATGATCTATTATTCAGTATCACGGTGCATCAGGAACTCACAGTCAGTGGCGGAAGGCAGAATAAAACGGTTTGTGTTCACAAACTGCAGACATGCCGCATCTGTAGATACTGGCAGCAGGTAATGCGGAATCGCGGAAATATCGAGGGGAAGTCAGCGGCAAGACACATTAAGTGCCCAGTTCTCGGAATGGAATGGCAGCGCGGTAACAGCTGCTGCCACTTCAGCCCTACTCGCACACACCGCACGCAGCCCATACACATGCAGGTGCACGCAAACCTCATTATGTCCATCGAAAGCATATCATGCTGTGCAGAACCTGCATGGGACCCAAGCGGATCCCAGTTGAGATTGCAGCCATTGAACTCAAAGGGTGCAGGGTCAGACCATGACAGCACAGAAGCAGGGTCTGATTCTTCACCCTTTGCCTCCAACCAAATTAATCTCTGCAGCAGGGCAGATAACAGTGCAAGAGAGGAGCACAGGCAGCTTGCTATGCCTAGTAGTCAGGCGTTACTGGGGGCCACTCCTACCCCTAGTGAGGGCTAGATCAGCTTGCTGTGCTGTCCTAGCTTAAACAGCTTTTGCACCTTTGCCAAAGGCCAGCTCTACGCTAGCCACTCCCTCTACACCTGGAATACATGCTCCCTCCTCCCCATTGTCTTGAAGCCAAGACTTCTGCAGAGATATCCAATGTTCCCCTCAGGCTACCCCATCATTCTGATTTGTCAGCAAGGCTGGCCTTATGGAGAAATGGGGCCTGGGCCTGTGCTTTCAGAGGCTCCCCAACAAGGCCCCAGCTGCCACTCCTGAGGGGCTCAAGGAACCCCTTGCCGTTACCATTCCTGAGGTTCACAGTCACAGCACTCCCTGACTTGCTTTGCACTAATATAAATGAGCGCAGTACGTGCGAATCAGTGAAGACTCAAGCTTGTGGCACTGGAGTCCAGTGCTCTCTTCCCTTCACAGCTAATCAGCATGTGTCGCATAAACTTGGAGGAGGCAGTGTACCTTCCCTGCCTGCTAGCCATACATGCATCAGCCACACAAATGAATGGGACCATAGGTGAAGAAAACAGTTCAAATGCAAGAAAACCCTGCTTGGACCTTCCCCCCTTGAAAATCACTGCTTTGCTGGGGGCAGATTTAAGGTAGTGAGGTTAAAGTAAAGGAATCTTCTGTTCAAGTGCCTGAGGACCTGGTCGCCCCAAATAGAGAACTGAGAAAATCCTTGTCTGACTTGTGTTTATTGACACAGACTAGGAACGCTTGTTCCTTCACCAAGCTGAAATGGGGTTACTCCACTGGGAATATATTACCATTTTGGCAAAAATTAAAAATGGGCTGCTTACCCAAGCATACCATGGCTGATTCTTTCATCTGACTCCATTGAAAAGCATTAACGCTCTATAGTTAAGGCAGCTTGCACTCTGTTAAAATCATGAATATTCTACTTGTTATAAAATTGAGATAATTTATCCTATCATTATGAAAGTTTGTAGGCTGGGTTGCTTGGGTGAGGGGTATAAACGTTCCACATTTCAGGCAAATCAGAAGAAAAACAATAAAGCTACAGACGTTTGAGGTTTGGAGGCAGAATTGTTATTTCTCCCTTCTTTTTCTCTTGACAGGCAAAAGTGTGTTTAAAGTTATCTATCTGGAGGTGAAGCAGTGTCAGAAAATTCAAGTGTGCATTCTAGTCATTTCCTGAGTTTGGATTTTTAAAATCCATTATGTAGTTTTTAAGTTATGATGTTCTCTAGTTCCTATGTTATCCAATGGAGAGAGTGAGATTTTTGAATTATTTTTTTTTAAAATTTAAAATGTATATCCCGCCCCATCCAGGGTGATGAACAACAATCAATAAAACAATTTTAAAAAAATTTAAACAATTTAAAAATGCAATATGCGGGGAAACCTCCCAGCCCTACCGCTCGCCAAAAGCCTGACAGAACAGCCAGGTTTTACATACACGCCAAAATAACAGGAGAGTGGAAGCCAACCGAGCCTCCTCCAGGAGCAAATTCCACAGCGCAGGGGTGGCCATCGAAAAAGATCTAACACCGGTGGCCACCCGCCTCACCCGGGGAACCTCCAAAAAGGCTCCCACAGACAATCTCAAGGGTTGCACGGGCACATGGGGAGTGAAGCAGTCCCGCAGATAAGCAGGGCCCAGGCCATGAAGGGCTTTAAAGGTTAAAACCAGCACCTTGAATCTGGCCCGGTGCTTTATAGGCAGCCAGTGCAGAGCCCGGAGCACTGATGTCATGTGCTCCCTGCGACCCGCCCCCATAAGGAGACGGGCCATGGCATTCTGCACCGGCTGCAGCCTCCGGACCAGCTTCTCGGGCAGCCCCATGTAGAGCGCGCTGCAGTAATCCAGCCTCGAGGTGATGAAGGCATGGATGACAGTGGCGAGGTCGGAATCTGAGAGATACGGCTGAAGCCACCGGACAAGATGTAACTCCCGAAACGCACTCCCTGCCACGGCCACAACCTGAGATTCCAGGCTGAGCCACGAATCAAGGAGCACACCCAGACTCCGCACTTGAGAGACCATGGG
>QEPC01012495.1:2131496-2148208 GCA_003113815.1 Sphenodon punctatus | reverse complement strand
CCCCCAAGACCACCCGGTGAGTTCTCCCGGCCAGGAACGAACGAAACCAGTCCAAGATCGTTCCGCCAATTCCGGCACGGTCCTGCAGGCGAGTCACCAACACCTCATGATCGACTGTGTCGAATGCAGCCGAAAGGTCTAGCAGCACCAGTAAGGTCTGACGACCCTGGTCCAATGCGAAACAGAGATCATCAACCAAGGCCACCACGTTGTGCTGCGCAGTCCCGCCCCCCACCCCCAAGATTCCCCGCTGGAATTGACCGGCACATCTGTTCGCCGTGACGGCGGGATTTCGACGGGGAATCATTTGGGTGATTCCGTGACGGGGCGAAAGCCGCCCCATCACGTCTGAAAATACCCTAAGTTACTGCTGCCAGGGAAAAGGTAGCAGTTGTAGGGTTGTCGCTTGCTCTGCTGGCAGATCCCAGAGCTGAAGTGGCCAGAGTGGCACAGTGCCCAGGACAGGCTGCAGTGACATCCCCAGCAGCAGTAACTTAGCACGTTTGCTCTGATTCCTCTGACTCACACACAACCCGCGCAATACTGCCACATTTTCCTGACACGTTCTGCACACACCATGTTTTTCAGGCTCTGGTTGCTTTTACCCACGTGTAACTGGGCACTAGGCTCCATGGCTGGGCTTTTCCTCTCCCCACACAGTAGGTTCTGAGCTTCCAGGTGCTGGGCTCCATGATGCGGCTGACTCCCATGCAGTGGGCTCTGAGCCTCCAGGTGCTAGGCTCCATAGCCCAGCTGCCCCCCTCCAATGCATTGGGCTCTGAGCCCTCTCCCCACAACCCGGTGCTGGGCTCCATGGTCCAGGTGCCCCCCATCTGTAAGCTACAGTGGAGACAGGGATCAAGGCCACAATAATTTTATTTATTTATTTATATGGACTTCTATCCCACCTTCCCCTGAGGCTCAAGGTGGCTTACATAAAACACACAAAATACAACACAACTCCATTTAAAAACTTCATTACAAGAAAAACCCACCCTCACCCCTAACCCAACACCCCAACTCCTAACCCGCCTGCCAAACGCTTTACCAAAAAAGTTTTGCACTGTCTCCAGAATATGCTCAGGCTCTGGTGTACCTCCAGGGAAGGGAGTTCCATGGTTATGTTAATACCAGAATAACATAATATTGGGGTAGGGAGGAGCTTGCTGTCCCCAGCTTCAGTGTTGCCCCCAACCTGCAGAGGAAGAGGATTGGGGCTGAAATACCAAGGCAAAGTGTGGCTGCATGGAGCCTAAGTTGTAAGCGAGCACAATATGCGAGACTGTACAACGTCTTTACTACTTACATGACGTGCACGTTAAGGTGGGAAGCGTTAATTTATAATTACCCTGCATTTTAGAGCATGTCTAAATTTGTAAAAACCTTAACACCTCTCCTCAGTCAAAAGTGTTTTTTTTAACTCTATAATTAGCTTAGGACAGAGGTGGGGAACCTCAGGCCCGGGGGCCAAATGCAGCCTGCAGCTAGTTTTTATTTGGCCTCTTTCCAGTTTCTGGATCTGGCCCCTGGATCCAGTCCCTACCCCCAAGCAATGAAAGAGTCAGCACAGGGGAAGGGAGCAAAGTGCTCAAGCATGTGCTCAAGGATATAGATCTGGACCTTTCCCTTTCTTTTTCCCAAATCCTCGGCAAACCACTCCACCCACCCACCCCCAACTCCTTATGTGGCCGTCAGAGCTTGCAATAACTTTCCACGTGGCCCCTGGGAGGGAAAATATTCCCTGCTTCTGGTTTAGGATTTGTTACACATACAGAAGGCAGACTGCTTGAAAGCCCCCCCGCTAGTGCAAACTTCCGATAGTTCTATGCTTCTTTGACTAGAAGTAAGAAGGATGACAGTCAGTGTAAGGCAAAGTACTTTATGTCAGAAGGCCTGAGATCTTTCCTTGGCTCTGCCACATAGCTTTGGGCAAGTCATCTAATCTCCCTGTGTCTCAGAGTCCCTCCTTGTAAAGCAAGAGTAACAATATTCCGGACTACACTGGCAAACCATGAAGCCTTTTATGAACGCCACCAAGGCACACAGATATTTTGTTGATTAATGTTTTAGAAATGCAAGTAAACCAAAGGCAAAAGGTGGAGAGACTCATTGCTGATTTCCAGTTTTTTGGCCACTAAAGTCATACATTTAAACAACTTCAGAGTAGGATTATTAATTATTATTAAGTATTTATATAGCACTAGCAATATATCTAGTGCTTTACAATCATCAATTATAGACAGGTCCCTGCCCCAAGTATTTCACAGTCACTTTCCCTTCAGTTTGGTACAGGGCTACGTGACTGTACCAGGGGCCTGATTCATCATAGCTCTGCATGCCCTTTGCTCCCTTACCCTGGGCTCAGTCTTTCAGTGCTTGAGGGTAGGAACTGGATCCAAGGCTTTCAATCTAAGAGAGACAAGGGAGGGGAACAGAAGAAGAGACAGGATTTAGGGATGGGCAGTCCAGATTCAGATTGATCCATAACTGCCCAGATTGAGCCATTACAGATAAATCCGAATTACACCCTACCAGTTCCGGATCCATATTCCCCCCCACCCCCATCCCTGGGGCCCTGGAGCATACTTACCGGCCTTTGGAGGATGGATTGAAACTCCACTGACCTGCTGCTGCTATAGGGGGGGGTCTCCTGGAAGGCTCCCTGCTGAGCTCCCGGCTCCACAGCGCACATGTGCAAAATGGCCATTTTGCACATGCAGAGCCCTTTTCCAAAATGGTGGTGGCAATGTTGCCGCCATTTTGGAAAAGGGCAGCTGGTCTGCACATGTGGAAAATGACTGCTGCGTTTACATAGAACTGCTGCCCTTTTCCAAAATGGCGGCAACACTGACACCACCATTTTGGAAAAGCGCTATACATGTACAAAATGGTCCCGGTGGTCATTTTGCACATGTGTGCTCCGGAGCTAGGAACTCAGCAGCACACCGCGGTGAGGGTACCTGCCAGGAGGCCCTGCCACAGCAGCGGTGAGCCGGCAGAGCTTCAGCTAAGCTTCCCCCTCCCACCTCATGAGGCCAGTAAGTACATTCCAGGGCCCTGGGGGATGGGGAGGAGGTCAGACCCACTACCCCGGGAGGGAGTCCTACGGATCAGAGCATGGGTCGGTTTCCCATTGAATTCAATGGGACAATTTCCCACTGACTTTAATGGGAAAATTTCCCATCAAGTTCAATGGATCCAAATCCATATCTAATTCGGAAATTACAGATCCGGATACGTAATTCAATCTGGAGGCCCATCCCTAACAGGAATACATCCACGAAGTTGCAGGTGCATAATTACAGGGGAGACAGGGACCCTGAGAAAATCAGGGCGGAATACTAAGGGGATGAGGAGCAGAGCGAATATTTTCAGTGAGAGCGTTCCAGGTGTGCGGGGCAGCAAGGGGGAAGGGGTGGATACATTTTGAGGAGCAAGGGAGTCATGAGCAAGAAAGGGTAGGGGCTGAGGAGGCACAGAGCTCCTGGACAGGAGTATGGCGGGAAACAAAACACAGAGAGACAGAAGGGGGTACGGCCATGAAGGGTGTTGACAGTAAGGACCAGGAGCTTGTGTTCAATGCATTCAGACAGAGAGAGCCAGTGGAGAGAGGAGAGGAAGGGCTGAACATGATCAAAGCAGCGGGCAAGATGGATGACCTTGGCAGCAGAGTTTTGAACAGAAGTGAGAGGGGCAAGATGAGAGCGGGGAAGATCAGTAAGGAAGAGGTTGCAATAATCAAGGCAAGAGATGACTAGTATGGTCTAGAGTGTTGGCAGTGGAAACAAGGAAGGGTTGGATCTTCTTAGCAACATTGTGCAGGGAGAGGCAACATGACTTTCCAAAGGGTTGAAAATATGTGTGACAGTACTATGCTTAAAAACATACAAGCTCTGTACCCCCATCTGAAAGAAGAATTACACTTTTAGTACACACAACTCTACTCTGGGCTAGGCCTGGAATTTAGAAATTGATGCTGCCCTTTGGGCCCTGCCAGAGTCAGGGGACCGTGTGGCTCTACACTGAGATGGCCCATCCAAGAGAGAGTTCAGCCTTGGCGAAGTGCCATCACTGATCATTGGAGAAAAAGAACAGGCTAGGGCACCAGAAGGGACAGAGGGACTGCCATGCAGTTCAAGCTGGATGGGCAAACTTCCTCTCCAGTCTTCAGAGGAGATTCTTCTTCCTCTCTGTCTTCCTGTCTAGATACTTATATGGGCCTTCTCATTGTTCCTACCCCAGATAAATCATAGGGAGAAGTGAGAGAAGGAACCTTCAGCCAAAAACTTAGTAATCTTCATTTTAGATTGTGTAATTTAGTAGATAAGATCTTGGACTTGGACCTATGAGGCCAGGGTTCAAATCCCCTCTTAATCACGACTCACAGAGGGTATTTTCAGATGTGACGGGGCGGCATTCACCCCGCCACAGAATCACCCAAATGATTCCCCACCGGAATCCCGCCGTCACGGCCAGCAAATGTGCTGGCCGATTCCGGCAGGGAATCTGGAGGGGTGTGTGTGTAATGTGCGGCCGCACAGCCCCGCCCCCCCACGCTCCCCCGGCTGCCCGCCCTCCGGGAGACGCGGCCACAGAGCCCGCCCACCCCCCGGGGCATTGACCACGGCCCGGAATCAGCGGTGCTGATTCCGGGCCGTGGTCAGGGGACAGATGTGACACCCCCGTTGATCACGGGCAGGAATCGCTTTGACCACGCAAACGGTTCTCCTCCGGGCAGGAGGGCCGTTTGCGTGGTCAAAGTAATTCCCGGCCATGATTCACGGGGGTGAACATCTGGCGGGAATCACGGTTGGCCCCAACAGACGTTACGGGCTCACGGTCCCCATATGGGAATTGACCATGGTTCACCGTGATCTCGTAACGTCTGAAAATACCCAGAGTGGCCTTCGGCCGATCCCAAGCAGATCAGCACACGCATCAGGCCTGGTGCACATGCACCCTCGGCACAGGGTCCGCGGAGCACATGCATATGCGTGTGGCGGCGCCCACGGGGTTTGGGGTTGTGGACAGTGTCTCTCAGCCTCAGTTCCCCATCTGTAAAACAGGAATAATGATGACCTACCTCACAAGGCAACTATGAGGGTGAACTAGATAATGACTGTAAAGCACTTTGAACACTAAAAGCACTAGATGAATGATGAATAATAAAAAAGATCCATTCTCTTTCTACAACATCTCTAATTTCAGTTTATAGACTTTCCTTCAAATTCAAGAACATCAAGAGGTCAAACAAAAAGGGATTACCTTATGTCGAGGCAAGGGATGTGTTCAAGCCATTTTCTGATATTACTCCTTAGGGACCTGGCTGCACATCAATAGCAACTGGACAGGTGAAGATATGATCCCCATCTCCATCCTGGCTTTCCATCCCCAAAGGCTGTCCCCCCACCCCCGGCCCCAAGGGCCAACTGGACAACACCCATCAGGGGACCTCAATCAGTTAGCATCCAGCTAGGTAGATCTGGACTGACAAACTTTGATGAAGGACTAACTTTGGAGAAGCTATAAGCCATAACTTTAATTAATGCAACAAAGTCAGGAAACAGACATGGATTTACTTCTCTATAAGAGTTTCACCCTTAAATCTTACAAGAGCTACTCTAAAATTCAAGGCAACCCTCTAATTATTGATTCTTAGTTACACTGGGAAATTACTTCATCTTAATCTTAAAGTTCTATTTATATGCCTAATAATCTCGTAATTGATTACTGTGACTGTATTCTAATTATAAATCCATTACCCTCCCCACACTGAAATAAAATCAATAATGCAAATAAATGGAAAAAAGAAATTTAAACATTTTACTGCAACTCCAACTAGCACTCTTTTATACACCGTCTACGACGAGCACATGCCAAATCATTAGCAATAATACAATAAATCTTTTTCAGCTAATGCAGTTGATTTGTTCTTCACAGCTGCAATAAATTCCTTCAGCTCCACATATAGGAAAAGTCTATGAACCCCATCTGTATAATTAAGTTCATTTCTTTATTTTGCAGATCAACTGCTGAAACAGTTGTTTTGTAACGACAGCTTTTCATGTCTCGGTTTCAAAAACAAAGAGGAAAAAGAGAATGTTGATAATCATAGAACTGTAATCACAGTTCTATCAAAGAACTACTCTTTACCTACATGGTTTTCTGCATTATTAGCACTGAGGGAGGAGCATTGTTCTCTCTATGTGCAACCTATGGGCCATGTATTTGACATTCCTGATCTATTGCAGCCACCTCCAAAGTCCCTGAGTTTCTAAAAGAGACGACTTCCAAATATGAGTTAACAGCATACTCTACTCCAGGGGATGAGCTAGACATAGAAAGACAAAAACAGGAGTAGGTTAAAAACTACCCTCCCAGGCACTCCATGCATTCACTTACAAAGTGGCTTTCTTCAACGGGGGCACAAACTGTAGGACATAAAGAAGGAAAATCAACCAAAATCAAATAAGGAGAGGGCAAAAGCCAGAGGCTAATACTAGTGGAATGAAGACTGGATAGCTGCCTTCAGAAACCAGAAGGCGAAATCCACAGATAATGAAGCATTGTTTTATAATGCTTGGCGAATGACTACAATGGTCAGCTCTAGTCTGCAGATTTCATTTTGAACTTCTCTTTCTCTCTGCCTGGGGGCCCATGTTCCCAGCCCCTGGGAAGTGGGTCAGAAGGACTCCATTTCTGCATCAGGTCCCGAAGGTATCATTCGGTTGAGGCCAAGGAATGACTCCTTAACTACCAGCTTAAACCCGATTGAAATGGTGGCATTCAGACCTATCCTGGGACTATGTCATGCAATGAAAAAGGTTTCTGATTTGTTGAAAAAGCCTGTTTTGGAAAGCCAACGTTTGACAGCCCTTCTCAAGTTCCAGGCTGAGGCTGGATTCCTTTATCACAGGGACATTTTTGACGGGGGGCGGGGAAAGGAGTCATATATGCTGGCTATGTGAAACGATAAGTAGAGTTATAGCACGTAGCCAGCACGATCCTCGGGGATTTCAGTGCTGGCACTAGCTCTTAGCACCAGAGCGAGTCTTGTTAATGGGACTCATCAGTGCTAAAAGCAAGCGAAGACGCTAAATGCCCCTGAGGAGCATGCTGATAAAACTTGCAGGTGGTCTATGACAAACAGAAGCAACTGACTGGATGGAGAGGAACAAAGCATTGGATCATCAAATCAGTTGAATGGAAGGAATGCCCCGTGACGCTCTCCTGAGTGAAAAGGGAAGGAAATTCTACCCTGAAGTCTCATGAACTGGAACCCTTTGCCATTTAGGGGAATCACAAAGTATCTATAATATAGGTGGTGGTTTTAGACAGACACGCTGCCCTGGTACTGGCCATGCCAGCCCACTTCACCCCGGGTGGCTGGTACGTCTAAAGGTGGCCTGACAGATGTTGAATTGGGGCAGGCATGGAGCAGCCCCGCTGGTGGCGCATCGCTGGCAAAGCGGGCCAGCCAGGGCACCAGCCCGAAGCAGAACAGTTGTCTGTCTAATGCATGAACTCATGCTGTGCTCTGTTTCCAGCTGGCCATTGCCCTGGGCAACACCATAGCACTGCAGACGCTCTAACCCACAACACTATGGGTGACGGGGCGCCACGCAGGCAGACCACAGACTGGGGAACCTGCCGAGTCCGTCTGATCCCGACCCAGTCAGGGCTGGGAGCAGGCGGACGCGGGGGTGCACCCCCGGAGGAGGGGCAGCCTGGGCAGGCAGACCCACAGCCATCTGAAAACACCCAGAGTGGAACTGAAACACAGGAAACTGCTCTGTGGAAAAGCAAATCCTGCAAAAGTTGGAAGTCAGAACCTGGTAAGACATGGGCCGTGGGATGGGATGGGCGCAGATTTTATGGATTATCCCGTGTGAATAATTGCTCATGTCTACTTGTCTTAAGCCCAGCTCTGATGGGAACAGGTGAAATCTGGGAACAAGAGTTTTGCTTTATTATTGTTGGTTGGCTCAACTGGCAGCCAAGGCTAGTTTGGGCACATTCGTTTGTGAGAGACTGTAATCATAATTGCTTGGCCTGGAGGTATGAAAGGATCAAAAGGAGCTGTTTGGACTTCCAGGTGCCTGGGTCACAGGAGGATAAGAATCTTGTAGGATATTCTTCCTCCTTACTATACTAGCGAAACTGAAGTTGGCAGCACTGGTATAAAAGTAGGCGTTCGGCACACCTTACTCTATAGGGAGGTACTTCCATCTGGTGAAATGGTCTCTTCTGTCTGATCTAAAACATACCACCTGTTTAGCCCAATATTTATTTATTTAGTGCTAGCTCGAAAGCGCTAGCTCAAAAGTTTTAACATATTCCTATAGCAGAAGAGCTGAGGGGCCTAGGAACTTCAAGGCACCAAACTTTGCCACCCCTCCATTAATTACACAATCAGGGTTTCCAGATCAAAATTTCAAAAATAAGGGTCTCCTTCAGAGCTGTGGGTTCTGAAACAAGGGGCATGCATAATGCGAACTGTGGAGTTCTGAAATAAGGGACATCCATTCTATGGAGTTGTGGGGTTCTGAAATAAGGGACGTCCATTATGACCTATGGAGTTATGAGGTTCTGAAAATAAGGGGCATCCATTCCATGGAGTTGTAGGGTTCTGAAATAAGAGATATCCAGTCTATGGGACTGTGGGGTTCTGAAATAAGAGGAATCCATTATGCCGTATGGAGCTGTGTTGTTCTGAAATAAAGGAGAGATCCCCTAAAATAAGAGGCATCCCTTAAAATAAAGGACATCTGGCAACCCTACTACATGGATGTTCAGGGGCGCAGCTACCATTGAACGAGCGGGCTCAGATGAGCTCTGGCCCTGAACTCTGAGGGGGCCCTTTGCAAAAGCACCCCTAGGAAATTTTCAGAGCGGGTGGGAGTGAGGCCACCACACTGGCCCCCACCCCCGTCACCCACTCCCAAAATGTCCTAGGGATGATTTTTTTGCAAAGGGACCTGCCAAGAAGGAAGTTTTCCAAGTGGGCGTGGCTGGAGTGATGGCCCCAACCACTCTTAGAACATTCTTCCTGGAATGGTCGTCGCTGCTCAGGGGTTCCGGGTGGTGCTTCCTTCATGGGGAAGTCCTGTCCCACCCTGGGAGATGACACCCCCTTGCCCTTGGGGTGGGGTGGGGTATAATTGGGACATGAGCTCGGGCCCACCACAATGGCCTTTCTACGCCACTGTGGAGGCTTCTGAATCCACAGATACCTGTGTGGTTTATTTATAGTCTCAAATGCATTTGTTCTCTGGCACTTATATAAAGTCTCAGGTCTGACCTCTCTAGGAAGGAGGGCTCCCTGAAGCCAGCTTTGTCCTCTCGGGTTCTTTGACTCTTTCTCCATGGTCCCACTCTACTGCCCTGGTGCCATCAACATAAGGCTGGGCTCCCCTGAGACTCTCTGGTGCTCGGCACCTCACTAGAGGAGTCTCTTCCTCCCTCGGACCCCAGATACGGCTTTCATAGCCATTTCCCCAAAGCTGCCTCTCCTTCCTTCCCTCCTCTGAGCGGAGGGATGACTGTGCCAATAAAAGGATGGGGCTAAACCATTCCCCACCATTTTACTGAAGTGCCCACCTACCCCCCGAGTGTACTGTGATATCATGGTGTTCCATGGATTTAGGGAACACATCAGGAAAAGGGCGGGATTAAGGCATTCTTCCAGTCTTTACCTGCAGAGCACTGTAAGGTCACAGCATTCCAAAGGGGCAGGGCCTCCTGCTCACGGGGAGCCTGACCCAGCCTGAGTCCGAGAGGCTTGGATTGGGAGGGCTCCCAAACCCAACCCGATGGGGCCCTTTGGCCTTGGGTCCAGTACGCGGGGCTGTACTGTAACCTCTGCCCCTGCATCTTTCCAACACAACTGTGAAGTAACACCACTCATCCTGGAATAGCCAGCCTGCTCATGTGAACAAAATCAAGGGTGCAAAGAATCAGCCAAATTTTGTCCCTAACTAAGGCTGCTTTTAGACAAGTGGCTGGATGTAGCGTGTTGAAGAAAGCGCTTCCTGAAAAGCCACATGGAGTGTGTTTAGACGTACCGGAAGTAGCTGGCCACCATATGAACTACGGCTCGTGCGATCTTTTTGAAGCCGCATTTGAAAAGCCTCAAATTCAGGGTTTTCCTAATGTGGCTTCAAAAAGACCACACGAGTCACAGTTCCTATGGCAGCCGGCTACTTCCGGTGCATTTAAATGCACCCCGCCCGGCTTTTCAGGAAGTGCTTTCTTCAACGCGCTACATCTGGCCGCTCACCTAAAAGCCGTCTAAGTGCTCGTGTGCACAGGCCCAAAACAATTAGCCAATCGGGGATTAGTCTGTGAACACAGCCCAAGATTCTTACCCTCCCTCTACTGGAGAACAGCTCTTATCCTAGCACCATTTTAATAGTCAGAGCAAAAAATAAAAAAAAACAGCCATAACCATAATGCATGTAGAATTTGAAACAACTCTCCTGTACTCAGAGTCCTCCAAGTCCTCTCTCGGAGACAGGATTTACTATTAAATCACTAAATTGCAGCCATTTAGTTGCAAAATTGTCAAATAAATTTCATCCATTGTATTAATAAAAAGGTCGTTTAGAGAACTATCCAAAAAAAGATTTTAAAAATTCATTTAAAAATCCATTCCCTGTGACATTTATCAAAGGGTAAGTGCAACCGCTGGAAAGTAAATCTTGTGATTCCTCTATTTTCTGCAGTTAGCTTTTCTTCCTTCCCCTCTTCTTTTCTGTTAAAAAAAAGTCACCCTTGTTACAAAATAAATGCAATGGAATGGAAGGTTAATAAAATAAGAAAGAGTTATGTTCCCCCACCCACCAAGCCCACTTCTCCTGCAGATGCATCCATCCAGATTTCCATTATAGTAAATGGGAGCCCAGTCCACTGCCTGAACCTTTGAGTTGGTCTGTAAAAGGGGAGTCAGATGTTGGTTGGGTTTGACCAGGGGCAGAGAAGCTTTCCTCTCTCAGGTGTCTCTTTGAAAATTCATACAAGCTCTGAGGGTCAGCTTGAAGTTGGGGGCAGAGGTGCTTAAGGGGGACATTCACGAAGAGCAGGATCCAGATCATGGATCTGTGACATGGATCTAACCCCTACCCTTGTGTGCATGCCTTCTTCTCTGCAACCTTCCCATGAGCTCAGTCTTTCAGAACTTCAGGTTAGGAACTTGATCCAGGGGCCAGATTCAAGACCTGGAAAGGGACCAAATGAAAAGACAGCATTTGACCCCTGGTTTGAGCTAGACTCCTGGGCTAGTCACTCAACCCAGCCCGCAGCAACACTTGTTCAGTGTTGCATGTACCACCAAATTTCAACTGGGTGGCACACACTTCACAGCATCTAACCTCTCACTAGCCTACACCCCACCTTCCAACGATTCCTTAGTATCTTACTCCTCCCTACCCTACTCCACTCATTAATCCATACCCTCGAATGCTCTCAGACATGGTCATTCTGAGTTCTTCGAGAGCACACCCCCAATGGTGTGAGTTGCCATGACTATCCAGAGGGTCAACAACACCCGCCACAGTGCTTACTGGAAAGTGACACTTGAGAGGAAGAAACAAGTATCGAGCAGCAAGTGCTTGTGGGATTCTGCAAGTCTTGGAACAGGGAAAGATTTACCACAAATGAGCAATGAGATACAATGCTACATAGGAAGTCTGTACCACATAGTCCATAGCACACACTATCCTAGGTCTCTTAGAGTGCACAACTACAGAGTAGCTACAATCACTACTACCATACCTCACATCTGAAAGATGACAGGTTCTGTCATGCGCTGTGCAATGATGGAGACAGTCGTGAGTATCTCAAGAGAAACGGTGCAACATTTCAGTTACATTCACACGTAACTTGAGTGACAGTGTTGGTATGGACTGTGGTAATTACATAGAGGTGGGACTCCAGCGGGCATTTCAGACTTGGATTTTTTGGTTTTGTTTCTTTAGTAATTTCAGATCTTAATTAGGATTCAGGTTTTTTTCAGTTTAGGATTTTTTTTGCATGCATTTTTTCCCAATGAAGTCAATGGGGACAAACTGCAGTGTTAAAGATCCAAATCAAAAAATCAATGTAAGCGATCTGAATTGCCCAAAACAAAAAAAGACTCAAAATTTCAGCTTTATCTCAATCGGCCATTTTCAGGTTGATTCAGTTCTGTCCAAAGCTGAAATTCTCATCCCTAGTAATTACCATTTACTGGCTTAAAACATAGTGAATGGCAATTACCTCTTGGGGTAAATTAAAGTGACATATTTGTGTTCATAAGGGACAGAGTTGTTCAGAAAGTATATTGAACTACTCTTACATCTGGGACCAACACAGCAACCACTGTCTCTCTTTCTCTAGACTGCTCATAAGGGGTAACATTTATTCAGATAGGGAGGGGCAGGGTATCTGTGGTAGCTTTCTCTACATTTCTGAGTGTTCACACAACCAAAGAGACCACCAAGTAAATACACAGTGGCTTCGTTACCACAGGGTACTGTATCCATCTCCGAACAAGCCCATAGCAGCCATGCAGATACCACCACTCATTTCCTATCTGAACATGTCCTTAGATGGGGTAAATCAGTGTGGCTTCTTGGACTTCAATGCACCTACACCAATTTACACCAGTTTAGCGTGTCAATATATAGTTTATTGCTCTCATTCAGCAAGGTGCTTAAGCAACTCCCAACCTTTAAGCACAGAAGTAGCCCAAGCACACAAGGCCTAGGACATAAATGGAGCACTTCAGGCCCAGGGGCCAAATGCAAATCATGGGTAGTTTTTATTTGGCCCCTTTCCAGATCTGGTCCTTGGGTCCAGTTCATACTCAAGCATCAAAAACCTAAGCGCAGGGTAAAGGAGCAGAGATGAGGGTATGCACACAAACACAGGGAACAGATCCACGACACAAATCCAGGATTCTGGGTCCTCCTCTTCCTGAATTATGCTCCTGCCCCCAACTTCTATTTTGCCCTCAAAGCTTGTTCTAATTTTCAAAGTGGCCCCCAAGAGGGAAGAGTTCCCCCCTCCCCACTTCCTGGTCTAAGATCTTCCCGTCTGAGATAGCTATCACAGAGGCAGTCAACAGCGATGCCTCAGCTAAAACCACCTTCTTAGAAGAGGTGGCAGCTTCTGAATTTGGCCGTGTTGACTTGTTATCGTAGCAGTAGAGATAGGCATGCGTTATCTCAGAAAACACCTCATAGCATCTCTGTTGCATTCACACGTTATGTGAGTGGTAACGTTTATGGTAATTATCACTTCTTGACCTGAGGGGAAGTAAGTGGTAATTGCCACTTATGAGTAAGAGTAACATGTGAACTCTCATAAGGTTCTCATAGGAAGTGGCAGGGAGCACCCCTTCCGAGTATTCACATAATCAGTGTTCACTAGGGGTGGGACTCCAGGGGGAATTTCGAATTCAGATTTTTTTTTTGTTTCGGTTCTTAGTAATTTCAGATCTCGATTTGGATTCGGATTTTTTGCATGCATTTTTCCCCACTGAAGTCAATGGAAACAAACTGCAATGTTAAAGAACCTAATCAAAAAATCAATGTACAAGATCCAAATAGCCCAAAACAAAAAAAGATCCAAATTTTCTAATAGAACCGAATTGGACATCTTCGGGTTGATTCGGTTCTATCCAAATCTGAAATTCCCATCCTTACTGTTCACCACGTGGGCTCCATGATTCTAGAACGTCCATCCTTCCCCTCTACTTGGTTTGAATTGGAGAAGCTTGCAGACACACCGCAAAGACGCCTGTGCTGACTGACAGGGCTGCTGGAGAAGAATGAGGGTGTGTCTTCCTGAAGGAAGAGATTATGGAAATTATGTTTTGCGGGTGTTTTTAAACCTGGTTGTCTGGCAGAGTTCCTGAGTGAATGATTATTTTAATGCTGCTAGGGTTTGGTTTTGCAATAACACTAATTAAATGTCAGGCTGCCTAAAACATCAGATAAGCATCTTTATATTATTTCAATCAAAATCAATCAAATTAAATAAATGTTGCCTCCAACTAAGCTGCTCTTATGCATAAAGTTAGGTGTATAGTTACATACCCTGAAGACTGGGGTCTATACTCAGCCATCTCATTTTATAAACCATTTCTCTTTTGCTAATCATTCCACTTCTCATTTTTCCCCCCTGTCAACCGTCTTTTTAAAGCAGGCTAAGAGCTGCTGAAGATTTAGGAGGCTACAGTATTTTTGCAATATAACCAGTGCTATCTGTTTTTATTCGAATCGCATTGCTTTTGTTTCGGCATAAAATACAAGAAAAAGCAATTTGCAAAACGTACTCTATTTCACTCTGATGTTTTTACTGCACCTAGGATAGCTGCGTTAACCTGGTTTATGCGGTATGTAACTGTTACCTGTGAATGCACAAAAAGGCTTCATTTTTCATGGCAGTCAATATAGCTGCATGCTTCCAACAGATTCACATATATATTTATATTAATCTAATTTAATATCATCCCTACCAACGTATAGCAAAGGTAATAATACCTGGTATTGCTACATTTCCTCCTGCAGTTTTAGCTCAATATTCTGGTATTCTTCATGCCTACTGTTAGTGATGTTAAACATGTGTCATGTTTCATCCTAGAGTGATCCTTAAATGCTATACAATTTGTATTCCAGTTTGTTAACTTTTGAGATAAAGAAAGCTATTATGAAAAAGAAGTATTAATAATTACACCCTTCAGTGACCAAAGACAATCCAATTGTCCTAGGCAGCATTATTTACATCGCAGATCAAAAATGATCACGGCATTATCTTTCTGACAAGTTAATTAAATGTCGTGCTTAAAGCCAAAATCCTGCATGCATTGCCCCAGTGTTTCCTCCACTTCTGAAAGCTGAGCCTCTGCTCTGCGGAAGTAATAAACCCAGTCACACCACCTCACCATGCAACCCTGCAACACGTAGTCATATCTTCACTTAGGCACCCTCCCTGCCATCCCCTGGCTGTTAAATAGGCTGTTTTTACACGGACGCCCCCACCCCTCCAGCCGCTCGGTGTTTGGGTGGGTGTGCGGCACGGGGGACTGTCCGTGTAAATGGCCGCCAGTAGATGGGGGGATGGGTGTTTGGTGGGTGTGCACTCGTGTAAACACCACGGACGGTGGGTGTTTGTGCATGCACATTCCCACTTCACACCCACCAACACCTGCCACACACTGACCCACCTCCACCCACGGAGCCCTCCAACAGAACGGAGGATGCTCCGTGGGTGGAGATGGGTTCCGGTAGGTGGAGGTACCATGTAAACGGGCACACACCCACCTACACCGGTCCACGTAAAAAAGGACATACTTTTGGCTATGGCTAGCATCCCCCAGCTTCTATTTTACATACATCCATAGAGCCTGCAACACACTTTAGACAGCATTGCCGTAATCACACGTGTAGTCCCGTATAAGCCAACTCTCCCACTACTATGGAAAGCCAACAGGGCTGCTCATGTGAACACTACAAAGATGAGGCTATACGTGATTTTTTGTTTGTTTGTTTCAGTTCCTGGTTTCTCTCTGGAAACACCTGGCTACCCTAAACTACACTTGTAGATCACAGAATCCTAAAGTGGAAAGGGTCATCTAGTCCAACCCCTTGCTTGGATGTAGGATGACTACAGCTACAAGATCCATGACAGATGACTCTCCTGCCTCTTCTGTCTTCCTCCAGTGACGGGGCGCCTACAACCGCCCTAGCCAGCTTGTTCCATTGCTGCACAGCTCTTATTGTTGGGACGTTTTTCCTGATATTTAACCAAAATCTACCTTCTCATAACCTGAGTCCATTGTTTCTAGTCTTGCCATCTTTAGCGACGCAGAACAGTTCCTCACCGTTTTGCTGGTGGCAGTCCTTCAGATATTTGAAGGCTGCTACCATGTCTCCCCTTAGTCGTCTCAGATATCCAGAGTTGGTTCGATACAGTGCAAGCTTCATCAAGGGTCGGGGTCGTCTCTCGAAGGTAATCTCCTATCTTTTGTGACCGCTCTGTTGGACCCAAAGTACTCTACCCAACTGTATTTGTGTGTGTGACTTTTAGGGAAAGACCATCCACTTTTGGACTACTGACTGTGGTGTGTCTCCTAGGTGGTCACTTAAGACTTGTTGCTCTCTACACCCTTTGCGCTCTCTTTGTAGGAACTGAAATGGGAAAACATAACGGTATGGTTCTATTATTAAGGGCCCCCTTTGCCGCCTCTAAAGCCATCAATACTATACAGGCCAGATTCCTTATGGGCTTGTTGGGCAACCCCAGGGGTACTCCGCATGCGATTGCATTGCTGGAGTGTGGTCAGAAAAGTTGGTCCCAGGTGGCCATGGAGGCCGCGCTGAAATTCTGGGTCAAAATTTTTTTGAGGCAGTCCTCTGAGTTATTGAAAGAGGTAGGGAGGGTCCCTTACCTTAGTTCATGGGGCCTCAAAATTGAGGGGTACCTAAAAGAGATCGGCATGTCTAAGGAATACCTTTTGAATAAGCCATTAGGGCTGATTAGGAAGGAACTGTTAGGCCATGTGGCAGACATTGAACATCAGATCGTGGTTGGTAAGGTTAGGGGTTGGTAAGGTTAGTTGGTAAGGTTCGTTCTCACGTATGAACCTATTTGAACTGGCTTCCGAACTTAGGCACGATGCCTGAGTATCTGACAACTCGTACTCCAAAAAGAGCTATAGCTTTGATCTT
>QEPC01012495.1:2080263-2130845 GCA_003113815.1 Sphenodon punctatus | reverse complement strand
TTGCCCAAGCATTTAACTTTACAGAACCCTTATTTACAATCTGTTCAGTGCTCAGTTTGTATCAAAATGTCTGTTTTATTTACTATGTTATATTTTATATTTTGTATCTGTTTTTGTGTGTGCAATAACCTACGGTTATGCAATAAACTTGAATTCTGAATTCTATTATTAAGCATTTATATAGCACCAGCAGTGTACCTGGCACTGAACAATCATGAATTAGAGACAGGTCCGTGTTTCGGGGGTTTGCAATCCAGAAGAGGCAAGGGATGGGAAAACAAAGGGAGAGACAAGGAAACATTCACAAAGAATCCAGACAAGACTGAAGGGATGATGGTTTGTCAACCCTGTGACCTGAGGGATTGAGACTCCCATCATTGATGGGGAACAGCTTCCCCTAGTTACTCAAGTTTGCGGTCTTGGGATTCTCCTGGATACTGAGCTGCGTCTGCAATATCAGGTTGTAGCCATGGCCAAGAGTGCCTTTCATCAACTCCCTCTGCTGAGAAGGCTGCATCCCTTTCTCTCAGATATGGGCCTTGGCCACAATTATCCATGCCTTCATTACCTCAAGGCTGAACTACTGCTGTGCATTCTAAGTGAGGCTGCCCCTGAAGACTATACGGGGGCTGCAGCTCATGCATGGTGGCCTTGCCTCTTGATGGGGACGTGTCACCAGGAGCACATTACACCATTGCTTTAGAGTCTGCGCTGGCTCCTGTGAGAACCGCTTCGCGGTTCCTCCGACATCGGCGCCCACGGCAGCGGGTGCCTGTGCGGCGCAAGGGCGTGGCTCCAGCCCCCCCCCCCCGCTGACCGCGGCTCGCCCGACACCCCCAGTCGACATGCTGCAGAGTCCTGAGGTTGCTAGGGCGACCCCGCCGACACCGGAATTGCTGGATCCGCCCCCTGCGGCCACGCAGGACAAAGGGGCAGGGCCTGCACCATTGCACCGCTCCCTACGCCTGAGGGCGCAGCAGGGGAGCGGGGCAGACATTATAAAAGCCGGCACTGCCACACACGCCGCGCCAGTGATCAGATGAAACTGGCCCCCTGTTGCGAGAGTATTGAGTATATCAGAGCAAGTGTCCTTTGAATCCCTCCTTGTTCCTTCTGATTCCTCTCCCTACTCCCCTCCCCTGTACCTGTGGAAGTGTGGAAGGTGAGTGGAGCAAGAGACTGCGGGTGAGTGCGAGCCTTCCCTGTATTCCTTGTGACGAGTGTAGGTGTGCTTGGATGAGACAGGGTGTGAGTGGGCGTAGCAGCCGCCCCCCCTTACAGGAAGGGTGCGTTCCTTCACAGTGTGTCTGTGAGCGTGTCCCCTCCTTCCCCATCCTCACCAAGTCTGAGTCCTGAGTCCTCACCTCCCGCACAGCTTTCCCCCCTCCCCAGGGTGTGAATCTAGTGTGTGTGGAGGGTGATAAGACACAGGGTTACTCTAGTCCCATCTGTGCGGCGCTCTGATGATGATAGAGGCCTATGCCCCCAGAGAGTTTACTCTCATAGGGTGAAGGGCCAATATTCTATCCTGACGGGCATTTTTCCCCACAACTTGTTGTCCGTACCTGGTGGAGCTCCTAGGGACCTTTGGTTGCCTGCAAACCCCTTGTGTGCATCAGCCCCCAAGCCCTTGTGGGTGTGGTGCCTTGTTCCCCCCTTCCCCTCTGACAGCTCCCAATAGTGTTTTGAGCACAATTCAAGGTGCTGGTTTTGACCTATAAAGCTCTAAACAGACTGGGCTCTACATATCTAAAGGACCGTCTTCCTCAGTTATGTTCCCCCGCGGCCTCTAGAATCAGCCGAGAGCGCCCTCTTGCAAGTTCCACCATTGGCCTAGGCCCATATAACCCAAGCAAGAAGAGACTGTAACAGGGTGCCCAATGGGGGTAAGTCTTTTTTTTCAGGATCCGTACCCCAATGAGGCCAGCCCATGCAGGATCTTCACCTAATGTGAAGATCCTTGATTCCCAGCTCCACCTGGACGCCCAGGTGGGGGCTGTAGCAAGGAACGCATTTCGCCAGTTACATCTGGTGCAGCGGCTTCGGCCGTACATCTCAGATTCCAACCTGACCACTACATCCATGCTTTCATCACCTCTGGACTATTGTAATGCACTATTGTAATGCGCTCTACGTGGGGCTAGCCATGGTAACGGTCCAGAGGTTGCAGCTGGTACAGAATGCGGCGGCCCGTCTCCTCACGGGGACGGGCCACCGTGAGCACATTACACCGGTGCTGCGTTCTCTGCACTGGCTGCCTATAGTCTTCCGGGCCCGATTCAAGGTGTTCGTACTTACCTATAAAACCCTATACGGCCAAGGCTCTACTTACCTGTAGGACCGCCTCACTTCCCAGATTCTGGATTGACCCCTGTGGTCGGCTGGGGGCACCTTTCTGGAATCCCCTGGGTATCCTGGGGGGAGGTGGGCGACTATGGAGAGGGCGTTCTCGGTAGCCGCTCCTAGGCTGTGGAACTCCCTTCCGGCAGAGGCCCGGGTAGCCCTGGACCTCTCCTCCTTTTGACAACAATGCAAGACCTGGCTGTTGCAGGCCTTTGGCGAGGGAGATGGGTAAAGAGATGGCGGTTGAGGGTTAGGGTGGTTGTGTTTTTGTATATTTTTGTTTTGACCTCCCCCAATTAGTATTAATATTAGCACTGTTTTATATGTATTTATTATATATATTGTATTTATAGTATTATCTTTTTAGATTATTGTTTTAACTATTAGCCGCCCCCGAGCTGCCTCTGGCAGGAGGGGCGGGATATAAACTATTATATAAATAAATAAAGAATGTCCTTTATTGCAGTATTCAGCCCTTCACCACATATACATGTACATAGTCCTTATACAGTCCCTCACTCCAGTTAGTGCTCTCTCATATAGCCATCTCTGGGTACTTTTAATATGGGCCCTGGCCAGGCACGATTCCCCCCATTGCCAGGCCTCTCTCTATGCAGTTCCTGGTTCTGAGTTACCTTAGAGGCAGAGCCCTTCAACGTTTCTCATCTCCCTCTCCACTGAGGCTCAGCTTTGTCTTTCTGGCCTCGGAACTGGCCATGCCACGCCCAAACTCATCTGACCCAAGTTAGCCATTTACACTCCCAGCTCGCAGGGCCAGCACTTGTATTCCTTTTAGGCGCTGTCTTCTATAGAAGCGCCTGCACCTCCTTAGCGTCTGCTAGGGCACAGCCCACCTTTATCCATATTACCAGGACATAGCTTGGTGCTACTCCTTCGAGGCCCCATGCTCTCCTAGTCCTACTATTCATCCCTGTTACAGAGACATCCTCAGTGGTTGCTCTGGAACCCCCTTCCTTGGAAGTTCACCAAAGTCCTAGTCTGAGCATCTTCCGGAGGCAGTGTAAGACCTATTTATTTGCCCAGGCATTTAGCAGACAGGGGTAGATCTTTGGGTGGAGGCTGTTATAAAGTATTTTATGCAGTTTTATGGGATTTATCTTGTATTTTATGTTTTAATGATGATGTTAGCCATCCTGAGCCTTTGGGATAAGACAGGATAGAAATGTAAATAAACAAACAAATAAATTTGAGAAGTCACAGGTGCACGTGATTAGCTTAGTTACAGAGGAGAAAAACCCTGAATGGAAACCCTGAGAGTTTCCTCTCCCTAGAAAAATGGCATATTTGTGCTAATAATTTCATCATTCTCTTGTGGTATACAAGAATTTAAAAGATGGCACAACACTCTACTTATTACCTGAATAACTACTTAGTGTGTAGATTAACAGCACCTTTCACTGCAAAGGGCCCCAAATCACTTTAAAAGCATGCTTCTGCCTCCGTTTATATCATGGTAA
Source organism: Sphenodon punctatus (assembly GCA_003113815.1). Lineage (NCBI taxonomy): Eukaryota > Metazoa > Chordata > Lepidosauria > Sphenodontia > Sphenodontidae > Sphenodon > Sphenodon punctatus. The sequence continues at coordinate 2,127,024 of QEPC01012495.1, read as the reverse complement.
TGACACAATAAATGCACCTGGCCTCAACCAAGATTGTCTCCAGTTTTACATCGAGCATAACTGAGATCAGAATCTGTGCATGGAACCACTGCTCACCTCACCACTAAAATTCAACCGCCTCTGGGATAGAACCACAGCCGCCACTTTGTAAAACTACCACCATCCCGCATTGTTTTAGGAAGGGAAGTGGCTACCTGAACTTGGAGCTCAACCACCAAATTCAGGCAGCACTGATCAGCTGCCAAACCAAAATCTGCCCACAACCAAGGATCCTCCTTTTACAAAAATCTGATAGCCAGTCTTTAAATGACCAGCACTGGACTTCAATCAGTTTATATCTCCTCTGACTGGCGACATCCCCATTAACACAGGGCCCTCATCACTGGGATGGCATCTGTAGGCATAGGGCCTCCATTCTCCATTTTGGGCCTGGCCACAGAACCAAACTAGCTTCCATTTTGAAGCTTAGCTAGAGAGCAGGAGTCTAGCTCTCCTACTTCCCGCCAGGGCCCAACTGCCAGCTGTCTTGCTGGGAATCGAAACCTAAAAGCCTGAGCACGGAGGACTGTAAAAGAGTCCTCTGTAATTTAGAGGTGGCCTTGCTGATAAAGCCCAAACACATCTTCACAAGAGCCAAACTATGGGGCATGACTAATGGTCATCAAGGATTGCTTAGTACATTGGGCAATTGTGTTAAGAATTGACTGTCTTGAAAGAAGAGGTGTCTTAACGATAAGTATGTCTGTTGTAATAACCATTTGGTTTCTGGCCAGTCATCTGCGAACTTTATGGCTCTTTGTTTAAAAGCTATATAATGGGTCGCCAGTTTGAGCCCCTCTAACCCACTCTTTCTCTAACCTGCCCAGAGTCCCCTGGTACAGATGCTAGTCTGCGGCTGGCATAGGTCTATGTAATAAACCTATTGTTTTGGCATTTGTCCCTGTGTTTGGATTCTGTTGTCTCCCCCTGCCCCCCCCCCCCCACCAAGGGGACAGGGTTAACAGTTTGGTCCAGGGATCCATCAGCATCCTGGATAATTAAAAAATGTAACTGAAAAGGAAAGAGTCTTCTATACTTATCGCATATTCTTGAAAGTCACCTAATGACCAACACTGTGCAGATTACACCAAATGTGTAGCGTGCAAATTTGTATCAAGGTAGCATGTTTCTCTGTAAAGCTCTTTTTCCCCAAGAACAAAGGTTGAGCAGGTTATAAAATGAGGCATTCAATACAGGAGCCGTTTAAAACAGATGTTAGTGGAGTCTGGAGTCAAAATGCAATGATCCTTTACAAGCAAGCATTTAATAGCTAGTGAGCTAGAAAACCGAACTGACAATGCAGAAAGACAGTATTTAGAGGTAAATGTCCTGCAATAAACAAACACAATATTGTGTGTTTGCAATTAACAAAGAACATGAGAACATCAGAATTGCCACACTGGAGCAGATCAATGGCCCATTCAGCCCAGTATCCTGTCTCTGAATATGATTAGTAATGGGAATTTCAGGAGGGATTTATGTATGTTACTCTAAATTTTTGAATTTACATTATTCATTAAATCAGCAACGCCTCTGCCTAATTCAGGAATGTGACAGTGCTCTTGCCTATTTCACAAAATACACCATATTTTGTTCATTTCATGAATTAAGCAATTTCACAAATTTCGCATAAGAATTTAGTACAAGAAACAGAGGCGAGGGAGTGAGACACCAGTATTTTTTCATATCCAGCTTCTGGCAGACAGAGGTTTTGGGGCACTCTCTAGCACCGGGGACTCTGATCCATTCATGCAGCACCAAGGTTCTACCACAACACAAATAAACTAACCATGATAATTAATAATCACAACTTCAGAGATCCTATTCCCCCGCTGCAGATTAGAACTCAGTGTACTCAGTACATTGAACAGTAACACCTATTCAGAGCTGAATCTAGAGCAGTACAAACAGAGCAACCGTATAGGGCTCCCGGATTGGGGCCCTCCGTACATAAAGACGCTTGAAATGACAAGAGGAGTGTGAAAAGCACCGGTGAAAAATATGGGCCCACAGAGCCTCAAATTCAGGCAGCTCCAACTTACAAAGGCCCTACAATGTCTAAGGAGGGGTCCCCCAATTCATAGGCCCTTTTTGCACGGACACACACACCCCTCGCTCACCTGTGCGAGTGGGTGGGTGGGGGCATCCGTGCGATTGCTGCAGTGGATGGGGGGGGGTGCGTGCACACTCCTGCACTCCACCCACCTCCACCCGTCACCCATGCACCGAGAAACAGGTGCCAATGGCGGATGCTCCGTGGGTGGGCATCCGTGTAACGGCCCGCCCACCCGCCACCGCCTCCACCCATCCCCAACACACCGCCAGCCCATTTGAAAAGGGCCGTAGTCATGTGAGTAAGCTAGAAACAACAGCATACAACAGACATGTATCTTACAGGCCTGCAACGCAGGGAGTCCTGGCCCATAACATTATGTTTCACTAACTTCCCACAGCGACATTTCACACAGGGCCTCAATCCCAGCCCTGTATCCGCTGAACTCAACAGGATGTCCAAGATTCAGCAACACATTTACAATATAGGGCCCAAGTTCATCCCCAGTGTTAACTACCCTGACTATTGAGTTAGTAAGGATGATAGTGTTCTCCTAGCCACACGAATAGTGTGGTCTCCCCAACAGCAAAACTCTCACTGGCTTCAACGGAAGCAAGATTTAATCCCAAGTGTCTAAAGTCAAACATTTTTCCTCCATAAACAAGATGAAACGTACACAAAGACGCTGGCAAAAAAACAACAAAAAACCACCTACTCTACTCCGATCAAAAGCAAACCCATTTTTATATTTGTTAGAAAGAATATATTTTAAACTGCACTTCTCCATTCTCAAGACACAGTTCAAATAAGACAGAAAAAGCAGAAAGACTTTTCTGATGAAATGTTTCAGTACTTACTAGACAAGCTTGAGGAAGAAAGCTGTTCACCCTGGAGATACTCCACATGCCCTCAAGGTATTGCTGAGCCTGGATAGTCACTGAGCTCAAGGCGCCGCTGAGGCCGCTGGGAGCCACAGTTACTTGGACGCTGGAGTTTGGAAAGCTGCTTTGGCCCTGAGGCCACCCAAGTCCCTTCTTTCTCTCTCCCCCAGAGAAAAGGTTGCTTGATTTTCCAGACTGCCTACCCACCTGCCCAGCAACAAGTGGCAAGTCCCTTTGGGCTGACATGGTGACCATGTTTTGGGAGGTCATCCTTGGCAAGATGCTGGTCACTGCTGCAGAGCCTTGCGAAAGGTCCGCTGTTTCTTGGCAGCTGGCTTGGTGGAGGGTGTGTATCATCTGGATGGCTTCCTGCTTCAGCTGGTTCAGGTGGGTTGCGCATATCTCACATCTGTTCTCTCCTTCAGTCCTGGTTTTCTGTAAATAGTCAGGCACTTGGAGCTTGTCAAAAATTAAAGCTGATAATCGTGGGTCCTAAATCACAGGGGGAAATAGACAAAAGAAAATCAGTCAAGACAGATGTGGAAAGAGACCCAAATCAACCACCATCTCTCTAACTTGTTCTTCACCCTTAATGATACTTGTCAGTATCTTGCTAACGCTTAGGCCTCTGTTGAGGACCTTGGCAGACTAACAGTCCATAACTGATTAATAAGACATAAGGTACTTCATTTGTATAATGCCCTGCATGATTATCAGACTTTAGCAGTGGAACTCGTGGCGCACTTGATAACTACTCATCTCCTTACCCTCTTAATTAGCTCTCCTTTTAAACGCCCAACATGCTTGTGTTTTTCATGCTTAGAAACAATGCTGATTACCCCTACTAATACCATATTGCATTTCAAAGGCACACAATCATCTTAAACCCAGGAAAATTAGACCTCAGAGCACTAAAAAGATTATAGCGTGACCCGGTAAATGTTTTGTCGTCCTTGCCCTCAGCAACGAATAATCAACTAGCATCAAGAATAGTACTATTCATGAGACTGCCCTGCAGTTGGCCATTCTGTTAGCTGGGAACTAAGTTTCTGATAATTGCAACCTGGGCTGTGGCAATATTTCCTTACGCTACAGCTCCTTTTATTAGAAATGCATTTGAAGCCTGCAGCCACCTTCTGAGGTGTGACAATATGCATGCCAAGAAGCTGATTTAAAAGCAACACCTATTTGGTTTTCACCGCCAAGTAATCTTTCTCTTCCTAATTCATTTTGTGGATGTGCAGGCTCTTTGCACAATGTACGCTGCCATCCCTGCTCCAAGATACAGGAACCTGTCTCCTAAAACACCCGAGTTCCTCCCCTCCCCAAATGGACTATCGCAAGGATTAGGAGATTAAACCCAACTCTCTTGTAAATCTACAACCAACACTAATGCCCTGCAATGAAACTGACCAACTTCAAGTACTTCTGTTGAGCTCGCCAGACAATTAAAGGTTTTAATGAAAGATCACAGCACAGTTGAAGGTTTATTTAATTTTAAAGGGGGGAAAATGTTTAATTCTCTTGATAATGAGGGGAGACAAAGAGACGTCTGTTTAGAATGTACTCAGGTTAAAACTCTTCTCTTATTTTGTTCTTATCAGGCTATTTTATGCCAAGCTGTGACTGCTCTCTAGGAAATTAAATTCCTATTAGAAGAGAAACCCAGCTAATTCTGCTTGTAATTACGACATGTACCTCTCTTTAAAAACATCCTACTGATACTTTTGCATTGCTTATTATGACCCTTGTAGCAGACAGTGGCCGTAATCCCATTCCTTGCAGCCCCGACTTACACGCGCGCATGTGCGCTAACAATGGCAGTGTGCATGGTTTCCATGCATCGCGTTGCGCTGGATCCTTGGGGAATGGGATTGAGCTCACCAAGAGTGTGCTCCAGTGGACAAGGTGCTGGACTTGGACAGTCAGGGTTCAAATCCTTCCCTAGCCATGAACTCACTGGGTGGCCTTAGTCAAGTCACAACCTCTCAGCCTCAGTTCCCCCATCTGTAAAATGGGAACGTTTGTGTGTCCGTCTCTCCCTCTGTTCCCCTCACCCTTGTCCATCTTAAATTGTAAACCCACTGGGAAGGGACTTGTCTCCAAAACCTGTGACTGTAAAGTGCTGTGTTCGCCTAGTAACGCTAGAGAAATTATTAGCATGAGGGAGAGTTGCTTATTTGGTAATAATTAGTACATACATGCTTTATTTTTGGGTGTTACCAAACGAGATAGCCCACATTAGCCCACACCAGGCAGGTGTCTACAAGCCCATTTATTAGGTTTTTGCCCCCACCGGCCATGTGGCCACTACCCACCAGACATGCAGCCCCCACTCACAGCAATGTCTCTTGAGAATGCGGAGTCCACCATGCAGGCAAATGCAGGCTAATGTGCGCCCAGGTGTCCGTGTCCCATCAAGCACTTCTGTGCATACAGCTCCGCCTGCACCATAGAGTCATGGGCAAAAATTCTAGAGTGTCCAAGAAGTGACCGCTTCCTGCCCCCACTCTGCTCTCACTGGCACTGCCAGTGCCGGCTGCTACACGTGAAGGAAATGCACGCAGGGGGCTGCCTGCTTATTAGGCTGGACACATTAAACATGTGAAGCTGAGTGGAGGCTGCGCAGACTGAACCCAGACTGCAGCGGGCTATCGTCTTGTTTGAAAACACCCATTCTCTTTCAAGGTGCAGTATGAATTTAAAAAGCTCTAAAACTGATATTTTAGAATTTGTTTCATTATCATCTTGCTTTACCATTCAGCAATGTTTTCTTAAACATATTTCACAACACACACGGCTGACACTAATAGAAACCATTGAGAGAATAGCCATCATCTGTTAGCTAACAGCGTTGACTATTGTACTTTTTTGATATTACATTTCTAAATTATTAGCCACTGAATGAATCTTTTAAAAATGCATATGTCTAGATCTTGCAGACTGTAAAGCATTGCCGCCTACAGTCCGACACCCTTAAGGATGGAATGAAAGTTACAGCTGCCGCCGCCTGCCCAATAATTTCCTCTGTATATTGTATTAGTAAACTGATTTATGAGCTCTAATGAAAGGCACTGGTTTTACTCCTGGCTTTTCACTCTTTATGGAGCTGGAGACCCTAGTAAAGTTGTCTTTGAAGTTTACAGGAGTTGCTCACAGTCATGACGGAGAGAAAGTCCCTCCTGTCCCACTTTGCTGGAGGGTTAGAATCCCAGATCAGGCAGGAAGGAGTTAGTTAGCAATAATACCAGTCAAATACCTATTGAAATACTTAGCTAGTTTCTATGGGCCCAGTCCTGCAAACCCTATTGCAGAGAGTTCATACTAATGCAGGTAGTCCTGCTGGCTACTAAGGGGGGGAGGCATTCTACCCAGGACTGTTTTCATGAAATGCCTCTGGCTCCGATCCTGCAGTCATTTACCCGGGTGTTTCACTTTGTTACTTACTTATTTTTTTATGGCTACAAGTCAAACAAAAAGAAATACAATAAAATTTCATAAACATTCATGCTTTGTTCATGGGAGCATTCTCCGTGGCTCAATCCTCCACCATTAAAGTCAATGGAAGATGACCCATTGACTTTAATGCAGGGGTGGGAAACCTCAGGCCAAGGAGCCAAATGTGGCCCAAACAGCTAGTTTGTTATATGGCCCCTCTCCAATTTCTGGATCTGGTATTATTTATTTATTTACTTATTTATGTAGTGCCAGCAATGTACCTGGCCCTGTATAGTCAGTAGTTAGACCGGTCCCTACCCCAAAGGGCTTACAATCTAGGAGACAAGAAAGGGGGAGACAAGGGAGAGGTGAACATCAGGAGAGACAAAGATACATTCATGAGTTTGAAAAGATGCAGGTGCACGTGCTTTGCTTAGTTACAGGGAAGAGATTCTGAGTGACAGGGAAGAGGACACCATTTTACTTACGACGAGCCAAGGAAAGCCTGACGGAAGAGGTAGGTTTTCAGGAGAGATTTGAAAGTTGGGAGGGAGGAAGCAGTACAAATGTATCCAGGGAAGGAGTTCCAGGTCTGGGGGGCAGCAAGAGAGAAGGGGCGAAGACGTTTAGAGGAGCAGGATTCCCGGCCAGGAATGCAGCAGGATACAAGAGCAGAGAGATCTGGGGTATGTGAATCCACTTCCTAACTGAACAACTGAGCTCAGAGTAAAGGAGCAGAAATGAGGGCATGCACACACGGACAGGGAACGCACAGTCCATGGCACAGATTTATGCCCTGCTCTTCTTGAGCCCACCCTTTAAGTGCTCCTGCTCCCCTCTTATACATGGCCCTTGGAGTTTCTACTAATTTTCAAAGTGGCCTCGGGAGGGAAAAGGTTCCCCACCCCTGCATTAATGGATGGGGAATTACATTCTCGCTACTGGATGTAGAGCTATTTATTTCTCATAGGATGCAATCCTGGCCCCAGCAAACCTAATGAGTGTTTTGCCATTTGATCTCAAGAGGCTGCTTTTAGACGTGCACGGTGAACACGCTGTATAAAATCACGCTGCGTGTAAATATGCCGCGTGTGGGATTCAGACACGACATTTCGTGCGTAAAAGCCAGTCGCGCATTCTTTTAAAGCTGTGAATTAAATACCTCGACATCAAGGTATTTCATTTGCGGCTTTAAAAGAACGTGCGGCCAGCTTTAATGCGCAAAATGTCGCGTCTAAATCCCACACACGGGATATTTACACACAGCGTGCTTTTATGCAGCATGTGTGCCGTGCACGTCTAAAAGCAGCCAGAGTCAAGACGTCACCCTTAGTAGGCAATGTGATTGGTTTCTACGCGGAAGTGCTTGCAGGATCTTACAGAATATATCCTGGGTGGGTTGTATCCATGCCAGCTGTATGTCTGGCTTTTTGTTACACGTTAGAAACAGGCACTTGTATAGCATTGCCATCCCAATAAAGCCGGACTGAACAGATATTATGACTTCAAGGCAATGTTTGGGTTGCTATTACGTATCAAAAGTTTATGCTGGGCAATTAAGTCAAACTGTGTCTGTTACACAAAGGGTTATCTAACTGAAAATGTACTTCCGATGTAAACCAACTGACAAGCATGATTCTCTTCTGACTTGTCCCTAGGACTGCCACCCTTTGTGGTGTCACCCCGAGACTCCCATAGGGCTTTTAGCAGGCGGGGGGATAGGGTTCGGAGGTGGTGGGAGAATGAGGAATGGTTTTAATTGGGATTTTATATACTTATTTTGACTGGGTTTATATGTACGTGTATATATTTCTTTGATGTTGTAAGCCATTCTGGGAAGGGGAGGATATACATTTTTAAAAATGAATAAATAAAAAGTCTTGGGGTCAAAGCGCCAGATGTGGCAACCTTACTTGTACCATAAGGCTGCTTTTAGACGAGAGGCCGGATGTAGTGCGTTGGAAAAAAGCGCTACCTGAAAAGTCGTGGGGGGTGCGTTTACACGCACCAGAAGTAGCCAGCCGCCATACGATCTTTTTGAACCCGCAATTGGAAAACCCCGATACTGAGGCTTTCCAAATGCAGCTTCAAAAAGACCGCACAAGCTGCAATTCCTATGGCGGCCGGCTACTTCCAGTGCGTCTAAACGCACCCCCACACGACTCGGGTAGCGCTTCCCGGGTAGCGCTTCCTTCAACGCACTGCATCCGGCCGCTCATCTAAAAGCGGCCCCACAATAACCTAGGCGAGTACCGCAAAGTTAATCCTGATTTACACTGGTGTAAGGAAGGAGGAGAAATCAGGCCCATATTGCTCCGTGGCTGTGGAACTGCCTTCCAGTGGAGATTCGCCTCTGCCCGGATCTGCTCACCTTCCGGCAGCCGTGTAAGACGTGGTTGTTCCGCCAGGTATTTGGAGGAGGAGACAGGTAGGGTGGGGTGGGATGTGTGGGGGAGGTTGGGGGAAAGAAAGGAGTTTTTACTGGGTTTTTATGTCCCTGTTTTTTAATGTATTTTACTAGTTGCAAGCCCCCTCGAATTGTCTGAGGCAAGAGGGAGTGGGATAATAAATACTTGTGTAAATAAATAAAAAATAAAATGTAAGATGGCCGATGAAAATAAAATAGAACGTTGTCAGTTACAAACTTAAATCTCAATGAAACATGGACCTTGTGAGGGAGCTGTTTCTTTAGCAGATTAAACTGTGAAGCTCATAAATGCACTGGATTGAAGGTTTAGATACTCCAATTCATTAGTGAAAATATTCTCTTTCCCAAGGTTTAAATTTTACTGAGCTGTTTCAAGAGGCCATTTAATCTACTCAACCAAGTTTCTGCAATCATGTCTGTGTAGCCAAGGCTATTCGCCTCCTGCTACTCATTGAGGAACCAGCTGTGCAGTTAGATTACTTTTATTTTTCCACTTGGTGTGACAAAAAACACCTGGTTAATGGATGGGCGTGAAGGGTAAAGGAAACACAAGTTGCTGTTAAAAACATTAAATATAAACTTAAAAGTTAAGCCTGACCCATTAAAGGGATTTTACTATCTGGTGACAATCCTTCAACTCACCCACTCCCGGTGAATCTCCACTTCAATAGCCTCGCTCTAAATAAGCCTTGTGTGGAAGTTACACACACTCCTGTGTGTAACTTTTACAGAAGGAAGAAATTAAAGTAAGTGACCAAATGTGTCATGAATTTTGCATCAGAGAGATGAGAAAGCCTCCCAGACAGAAGGAAAAGAGTCAGACAAAGAAGGTATGTGCTTGTGGTAAGGAATGAAACCCATAAGACTACACATTTTTAGTAGTATACATCTAGTAACATTTTATTCTGATACACTATGAAGGACAGAGCCGTTTCACTGCACTCTTATGTGATTTTATTTTACACAAAGCACAACATGAAACAATTATCTAGACCCGCTACCACCATCGTGCGGTTTTAGCGCCTCAAGAAACTTGTTTCCTCAGAACATCCCTGTTTCACCAAGATTTGAGCTTGCCATTTAAAAAGCTTTACCGAACTTGTATCAGTTATTTTCCATGTGCGCAGTACAGACCCAATTCTGCTTCTCTCTGGCACCAGTGAACAAAATTCATGCTTACCAGCGGCCTGGGAACCTGGAAGGTTTAAATTGTGGAGTTGTCAGTTTGAGCTGCTGCCCAGACACCTATGGCCTATTACAGCTTCTGACATCACGGCACTGAGTGTGGAGAAGATCAAACATGAAGTGAATAGTTTCTTGCAGAAATGGAAGGATGTTCCACCACACTTAACACCCATGGCCATGTACATCAAGACAGCTACACTGGAGCTTCCAACTATTTATTTATTTATTTATTTATTTATTACAATGTATACCCTGCCCTTCCTCGAAGGCACAGGGTAGCTTACAAAAATAAAAACGAGGAGGGGGAGGGGAGAATGGATAAAAAATACAACACAGTACACTACACCCTGAAAATCCCTACCATCACCCCAAAAACCCACCCACCCACCCCAACCCTTATCCCTGCTTCTCAAACGCTTTGCCCAAAAGGAAAGTTTTGCACCTCCTCCAGAATATCCTCAGGCTCAGGCGGATCTCCGGGGGAAGCGAGTTGCATAATACTGGAGCAGCAACCGAGAACACCTCTCCGTGGACCCTTGTCACACGGACAAGACTGGTAGGTGGTACCCACATGCGGGCACTCCCGGCCAACCACAGGGGGCGCAGTGGAGCATGGAAAGAGAAGCGGTCTTTTAGATATGTGGGGCCCAAGCCACTTAGGGCTTTTAAGGTCAAAACCAACATCTTGTGCCCAGAAAGCTATAGGAAGCCAGCGCAGACTACAGAGCACCGGTGCAATGTGCTCATGGTGACCCACCTCCCAAAAGGAGCCAGGGCGCCACGTTCTGCACCAGCTGCATTGAGACCATTTTGTGTGTGAGCAAGGAGAATGCAGTGGGTCATCTTGCCCTCACTGCAGCTTGAACAGGCATATGCAGACTTCATAAACAGTACCAGCGGACAAGCTGGTCTCAAGATTGTAAGCCCTAGGGCAGGGACCGTGTCTATTCAATTACTTTGTAAAGCAGCAGGTACATTGCTTGCGTTATATAAATGCTTTTTAATAATAAAATAATAATAATAATAATTAATAATAAAATAGGCTTTCAGAAACATGCTACCAATGCTCTGCCATGGGGCTTGGCCCTGTAGGCATTTTGAAGATAGTACTGTAGTTATTGTAGAGATAGTATGAGTAGAAAAGATGAGACTTGGCGTGCTCTACAGACATCAGCCAGTGGCAATCCATCTCTACGTTTTCTTCCCATTTTAAGTTTCGGAGCTCTCAGGGTGATAGATCTGCAGCAGCGTGTTTTGTAAACACTGATAATCTGAAGGCTTAAGCTAATAGAGGCCACAGAAAACCCTCTACAACCCACTTCAAATGGGATCATTATCCCGTCTTTATCGTTCCATCCCTTAACACTCAGATCTTCTGCTGCCTTCATTTTTCATATGCCTCTTCCATGCCCTCCTTCCATCTTACTGTCAACTTCCGAACGGTCCCCAAGGGCAGCCCCACGTCACACCACCGTTTTTCTTTCAGCTTCTTCAGTGGCACTGGGCACACAAAGCTATCCTTGGTGATGCAACAAAGAGTTCAGACGTTACGAGATCACAGTGAACCACGGTGAATACCCGCCTGTGGTCACTGTGCCTCGAACGTCTGTTTGGCGGCCACCAGATGTTCGCCACGGTCAATACCCACACATGGCGATTTCAGCCAGATGCTGCGGCCGCATTGGCCCCACCGCCCGCCCATCTCCCCAGAGGGTGGGCGGCGGGGAGCGTAGAGGGGGCGGGGTCGTGCGGCCGCACGTTGCACCGCGCAGCCTCGCCCCCTGCCAGATTCCCCGCCGGGATCCCCCAGCACGTCTGGTACGGCGTGACGGGGTCATCCCGGCGGGGGATGATTTGGTTGTTTTCGGTACGGGGCCAAGCGGCCCCATAATGTCTGAAAACACTCAAAGGTACCTGCAGATGTGAAAGTCCCAGTGAAGAAAATGGTGGGGTTTGTGAAGAAAGGAGGAGTCGGTCAAGAAGACAGTGCAGGAGACAAGGGCACGTTGCAGTTGGTCTGGCTGGATTTCATTTGGCTACAAACTGCAACTACTCTGCTTTGGTCATGTTTACCGAGAAAGGAAGAGGAACGTTGGCCAGGAAGTTGAAGCTTAAAATGGGAAGAAACCTTAGAGATGGATTCGACAACTGACCTGATCCTGTAACCACTTACGTGAATAGTCCCTACTCATGAGTAATCTCACTAACTTGGTTGGGACTATTCAAAAGCTTTCTCAGAGTTGGCTTCTAACACTAATGGACTGGGCTTGTTTGTTTGTTTTTGTTTTAAAAAGGTAGACAAAGTCTGATCCTGTTCCCTTTGAAATGCATAGCACAACTCCTCACTACTTCTGGACAAGACTGGGCCCAAAGACTTTCTTATTGTCTTATCTTTAGCAACAATGATAAATAAAATCTATCAGCAAGCATCACTAGTGAAAGTTATGTCCAGGCATCTATTGGAAAAGAGAGTAGAAAGCTGAACTTTTAATTCACAGTTCCCTATGATCTTCTTCTCAGCTGCTGCATTTCTACCTAATCAAATCTGACAAGTTCCAAGGAGCTCTCAGTGTGTTCGAATAACAGTGCAATATACTCCCATTCACCACAAGAAAATGAAGGATGGGTTTTCTTTACTTAGGACTGTTCAACTAACAGCTTCAAAGAGATTTCTCACAACCGGAAAAGATAAGGGATCTGATCCAGGCCTCACTGCAGTTTTTTTATTTTTTATTAGTTTTAGTTTAGGTTTTTTTAATATCATCACAACAACCCTGTGAGGTAGGCTAGGCTGAGAGAATAATGTGACTGCCCCAAGGTCACCCCGTGAGTTTCTGGCTAAGGCGAGACTAGAACTGGGGTGCCCTCTACCTCCCGGTCCAAGTACTGCATATAGCCACTAGAGCTCCATCATCTATCAGCTCCAGCAAGAACTGGATCGGCCCCTTCCATGCAAATTTGCTTGTTTAAAGCTTGCAAATAGACTCTTCTTTAGGTAGGACAAAAGCACTGGCTACTGCAAAACAAACATTTTAATCTTACCTTCAGCTATTGAATCCATAGGCCAAGAGTGGAGAGCCTCGGGTCGAGGGGCCAAATGTGACCCGTAGACTTATTGACTGATTGATTTGGACCCTTTCCACTTCCTGGATCTGGCCTACCCCCAGCACTAAAAGACTGAGTTCAGTGGGTGTTTTTAAACAAGAGCAGCCCGGGGGGTGTCCATGGCCACTGAGTGGGTTGGGGGTGGGGCGCCTACGCATGGGAAGTGCATGGGAGAGGGCTTCACACGGGCTGTCTCGTCCACGGAGGCGGCCACCCTGGCCCAAACAGGGCACTCCGGCGTTTTCGACAGTACTCCATGCAGAGCCTGGGTGGCCGGTGCATGGGTCATGGGAGTGTGCCTCCCCATGCACCACCTTCACACAAGGAGTTGGACACATGGACAGTGGGGAGCCACGCATGAACGCATCTCGTTTAAAACCATCCAGTGTAAGGGGGCAGAGAGGAGAGCATGCATGAGGATAGAGAATAGATCCACGGCACAGATGCATGATCTGAACTCTCTTCTTTCTGAGCACACCTGTTAAGCACCCCCTCTCCCAACTTCTATGCAGCCCTCAGAGCTTGTACTAATGTTCAAAGTGGCCACTGAGAGAGAAAAGGTTCCCCACCCCTGCCATCGGCCCAAACTAGTCAATCCCTACATGGGGGGAGGGGGGCATAGCTCAAGTGGTAAGAGAACATGCTTTGCATGTATAAGGTTCCAGGTTCAATCCCCAGCATCTCCACCTCAGCATCCCTGGTAACACACTTGCGGGAGGCCTGTGCTGGGGACCTGGAGGGGTCCCAGGTAGCACACTGGGATGGCCTCTGCCAGAGACCCTGGAAGAGTTGGATTTGGACCCAAATTTGAAACCCCTGCTGCCATGTCAGGCTGTGACAATACTGGGCTAAGATGGACCATTGGTCTGACTCAGTTCAGCAGTTTAGTTCAGATTGAAAACAGAAAACTAGTATCTGGATTCCCATCTAAGAATCTTCAATCATTAAGATAGTACCCACCTATCTGTAATCTTCTCCTCTCAGTGAGAATCTATACATGTTAGCGGGAACAGATGCTGAAAAAAGTCAGACTGTACCAGCTATCATCTTTGATGACCTACAGGTCTTCCCTTGCTTGTCTGCGTGTCAGAATGTTTCTGAACAATATACCACATCCAACTAAATTCTTAGCATCAAAAATATATTCCAAGAACAGTAAGAAAATTAAACGTGGTTCTAAAATATTATTCTAAAAACAGACCCGGGTACACAACAAATCTATTTTCAGAAGGACTTTTTCTGAGAAAGGAATATACTTTCCCAGCACAAAGTGATCAATGTTAATGGCTTTTTAACTTAATTGTCTTTCCAGCTCTCTGCTGTGCTGCTTACAAATTAGGTTTTTTTACCTTACATGAAGTTGTGCAATTTCTACTAATATCTTCTATATTAATAAACACTTTGAAGGTTGAGGCTTGCTTTCAACTGTCTATTGCTTGAACAAAAAACAGACGAGCATGGGTCAGCAAAACCAGAGGCTATTTGGTGTAATCATGAAAAGAGCAAGATTAATGGTTTACTTTTTTAAGAAAAAAAAACACTTTACCACAAGTATCATCACATAAGTGACATTACAGGGCAAACGTTTGCTTTCCCACAGGGGCAAAGATATGAGTGATATGTCTTAAAGTAATGCATGCTGTAAATTCACAATGATCTTGTTACATCTGCCAAGCAGAGATGCAGTAAACAAATAGCAAAAACTTCAAACCCCCTGTAATAAAGGAATTGAAAAGATGCCACCATTTAAAATTATATATTCAATGTACCTGAACCATGACAAGATGCATGTCAGGGATGTGCACACAGACACTCACACTGCACACACACACAGAGTGCATCTTGTTTTTGTGCGGCACGTAATGGTGCACATGTGAAGACTATAGACTGAGGCCTAAAAAATTAGTTGCTATCTTTTCGATTGCAAGAACTGGACTTCAATGTTCCCAGATATTATTTAAAAGTATAGGTTAGAAGAAAAAAAGAACGGTCTTTTAATTAATGTTCAATTTACTGAAATGTAGCCCCACTACCCTTAATGAAATCATTGGTGCAAGGCAAACTTGGCCCACCCTGTACAGGTGTGGCAGTGGTGTGAACTTCCAAAAATCTTCTGAAACAATATTTCACATTAGGCTCAAGTCCTGAAACCAATTACCTGAATTTGTTCCCACTGCCTTCAGAGGGACTACTTGTGAGTAAATAGTATCAGGACCACAGCCATAATATACACCAAAGTTGCTACACTGACTTCCTCCATTTAAGATTTGGCCCTTTGTAGGTCTTTTGTTTTAACATAGGCTAATCCAAAATTGTTTGTGTGCATTTGTAATACCTACAATTATAAATATACGTCCGACTTTTAAAAGAACCATTCACCTTCATCATGGAACTACAGCTCTCTGTTAAATCAGCCTTAAAGCAGATATACCCTGACATTAAAACCTGTTGCAATGAGTTAAGTTATACAAAAGCCTCAATTGAACTCCCATTTAATTCCATTTCCTGCTCACTTTAATGCACTTTGGTGGCCCACTATAAAGTTAAGCAATAGGTGTCTGTTGAAAAGATTAATCGAGTCATTGGAATGCATAGTATAGTGGAAACAGGAAATGGGAGCAATTTGGTATATTTACATCTCAGACTCCCATCAGTGTCTGAGTTGGCTACAATGTCCTTTTCCTGTTATCTTACTACTATATAGTCCCCTGCAAAGATTTGACTTGTAACCTCTAGCCCACAAAGGGTAGCGAGAGGCTGATTTCTAAGAGATGTTTTCAGACCAGCCAGGTTAAAGCAGCTAGCAGCCCTGCAGTTTATTTAGTGGGAGAAAAACAAAAAGGTAATGGTTGTGATTCAAAGTAATTAAAGACACAAGCAAAGCACAGAACCCCAAAGAGATCTGTTATCACATTTAAATTTAAATCAACACCCAGGAACCAAACTACTCTGAACAACAGTAATTACCATGTTACAAAATATTACTTTTAATTTCCTTTCTTTACGATCTAATTAAACAGATATTTTACTCGCATTTGGAAAATGTTTTTCTTAATTTTATTCAATTTTAGCTTTCCCTGTATTCTATAAACTACAACATCCAAAGTAGTAGGTAATTTTATGCTTCTCTTTAATAGTGCCTTACTTCATTTTAAAATGATGACTTTTAATTTGTAAGGTTATTGTCGGTTTTAAGTAATCCTTTAATTTTCTATCTTGTTCTGTTACTTACTGTAACTTTACAGTGCGGGACTCAATGCTTATTTTCTTCATAGGGAAACTTGTAATTGTGATAGATGCATACATTACTTTGTATCAGAGAGCTATTATTTATAGTATGTACATTTTCAAAAATAATTATAAAGCCATTATTTTCAAAGCAAACCTGCTGAGTTTCAAAAGCTGTCCTTTGAATTTGCATGTTACAGAAATGCTTAGACAGAGCAGAATTTTAAATAAAAGTGTCAATTTATATTTCTATTTTAAGCCATTTCCTCCTCAGAGACTGGGAAGTGAAGACACACTGGGGTATGTGTGAGTGCTATTCCCTCACACTATAAACTCTAGCCAGATTTCATGAAAGGTCACAAATCTCGTTTCCTTTTCATTTGAAGTGAATTTAAGAGTTGCAAAAGAAGCTGGATGGACACGGAAATCTTCTGTTTAACCACAAAGAGCCAGATTTTGCTATACTTTAGTCATATAGATACGTGCCAGAGTAGTCCCACTGATACGATTTGAGTAGGATCTTACTCAAGGAAGGGTATTAGGGTCTGAGAATTTGGCCAAAACGTGCAGTAAACGTTGCCCATGGCAACATACCTCATTCTGTCATAAAGCAGTGGTGCACAACCAGTGGGTCAGGGCCAAGCAATGAATCCCAGGAGGCTGGTGGTGTGGGGAAGCCGTGAGTCTTGGTGAAGTTCTGCCATGTCCCCCTCCTATTGCTTGTTCTGGCTGCCTATGCGGCTGAGGATCAGAGGCAGGACAGAAAGAGGGGAGGCATGGGTCCCCAGTGCTTCCCTGCCTCCTGTTGCTTCCAGACACCTAGCTCCTTGTTGCTGCCAGGATCGGCTCCACTGCTGCTGCCACTCAGCCACTTCCTAGTCCTGGATTTTTTTTTAAGGTGGGTCCTGAATTAAAGGTTGAGAACTACTGTATTAAAAGGAACCACCTCTACCCAGGATAAACAGCCACTGGGATACCCAAATCCATGCAATTCATGGCTTCTCCACTGACAACAACAATCATGATGAGGATTCTGCAGCATGAATTGTGTCTTGTAGCAAAACAAAACAAAACAAAAACCCTAGAGACCATCAGCCTATTTCATTCAAACCAACAAACAAGTCAATGAAATGGGTTCTTGGGCTACATCCTCAGCCAGAATGAAAGATGGCTGGGCCAGTGATTAGGGAGGGACTAGCATGGATCTTAGGAGATCTGGATTAAATGCCCTGATCTGGCAAAGATAGGATAACCAAGTCATTTATGTTCTCTGTGCTTCAATTATTATTATTAAATACATTGATTTATATATAGCTCCAGCAAAGTATCTGGCACAGAAAATCATTCATTAGCAACAGGCCCCTGCCCCAAGGGGCTTACAATCTAGTGGTTTTCAAATGTGATGGTATCACAGGTAGCCACACTTTGACCCGCGTGGCCATTTGTGGTCCCATCATGTTTGAAAAGGTCCACCAGATGTTTGCACGGACCATGGCAGTTTTTAGCCTGGGCTGTCACTCGGGCCCATTGCTGAGGCACAGCCCAAGGCTAAGCGCTGCAACAACCCATGCATTGCAGCTCTGGACCGGGGTAGAGCAGGCTGTCACACTTGATGGCCCACTCTACATAACCCCAGTCCGGGTCCAGGGCTGTTCCAGGTGGGCACTGCGGTCTCATAGGCTGCTGAGACCACCCATCAGGGAGGAGGGTGGGCCACACTCGGGGGCAGGGCCGTGCAGACCCACATCCACACATCGCCCCACCCTCTCCCCGTCTCCTCCCAGGTCTGAGCCACCGACCATCTGTTCGGCGACCAGGCCGAATCCTGCCCAGGGTGAGAGCCCTCAGCTTGGACAAAATCAAAGCATGACAGTGTGGTGCACCGTCACATCTGAAAATACCCTAGAATAGGAAAGGTAGGGGAGACAAGGGGAGAGGGAGGGAACACAGAGAGAGACAGGAACACATTTGTGAGGTCTCAGGTGCACAAGATTAGCTTAGTTACAGAAGGAGACTCTGAATGACAGGACAGCAGAGTAGGCATCAGTGAGCAGTCTGTGGGGGTGAAGAGCTAGGGAAAGCTAGGGAGGTGCAGGGGGTGTTGTAATGGGTGTACATTAAAGATTGTGAGATGCTCCGATGCTCTGTCACTGAGGGCCATATAGAAGCATCCCAGACAGATCACTGATGTGAGTGTGCATAGCTCAGCTGAGTTTCAGTACAACTCTGCCCATCTGTGCCAGCTGAGGGTACTCCGACTGTTTATACTTATACAGTTCAATCACAACTTGCCCTAGTCTCTCACTCTGTTCCCCCTTCCCTGTCTCCCCTCCCCCTGTCTTTAGATTGTAAGCTCTTGGCAGGGACCGTGTCTATCTTATTCTTTGTAAAGCGCCAGGTACATCGCTGGTGTTATATAAATGCTCATAATAATAGTAATAATAATAATAATTAATAATAATTACAAGCTCAGTAGAAACATCATCAGTTTGGAAGAGTTTGCTACAACTCCTAAAAGACACTGATTGCCCAGGACAGCTGTATAAAATCTGGAGCTGTTTCAGTCAAGCAATCTGAATCCAAGCTCAGCCAGCATCAAGAGTTAGGGACCCAACACTTTTCCCCCCCTAAATCACTAACAAAACACGGAAGCCCCGCCTGCCCCGACTTCCAGACTTGTTGTCCCGGGGCACCGTTGATCCCTTGGGAGGGAGGGACCCCAAGTCCGACCCAGGAGGAACCCCGCAAGTGTTTGCCTCGCCGCGAACCCATCTGTCCAGGCAGAGGGAGCAGCTGTGCGAGGGGAGGAGTCATGCCGCCGAGAGCCAAAAAACAGCGTGCCGCCCAGCGGCGCCAGGGGCGCACGCCAGGGCAGCGCGCCTAAGGGCTGCACGTGCAAGGGCGCACCCTTGTGCACGCGGCCTTAGGCGCTGGCCGGGCAAGGGCTCCCGACGCATTGGTGGACCATGCTGGTTTTGCAAGGTGTTGAAGCTTTGGGTTAAATAGGGGTGGGAAATTTTTGTGTTTATTATTATTTTATTTTCCTTAGAGATTTACCTTTACATGAACACAATGCCTAGGAAGGGAAAGAAATTAGGGGTAATTACCAGGAATCAGGCTAGGCAACAACAGTTACCCGAATGTTTTGCCTCGGCAACTGTATCCCCTAGGCCCAAGCGAGAGGGGCCTCTGTGAGAATCCCTGTGTGTTTCTCGAAATGACCCTGATATAGGACGAGCTTCCTCGGCTTCTGGTTTGGGTATTCTACCTCCCCCTTTGCTGGGTTCTGGGAGTGTGGGGGTTGGGACGCCCGGTGATGGTTCTGGGCCATCAAATCTACCTAGGCCACCTTTTCCAGATCCCTCACTGCTCGAGTACGCCCTGGCCTTTAAACAACAGGGAGAGAAGTGGCTAGAGATGGCTGCCAAAGCCCGGGGGCGTGTGGTGGTCGCCCCGGGTTCTCAGGTCCCTCCCCTAGGAAACAGAATTTGTTCCTCCCACGAGTTAATAGAAGAGTCCGGGCCCCAGTCTCCAGCTATCCTGGGTGCGGATGGGGATAGTGTGTACCAGAATCTCCGACCAGCTGGACAAGGGGAGCTGGCTCCAGAGTTGCTGTGTGCCCATGCTGAGTCTTCACCCTCTCCTTCGGATCAGGGTGGGGAGTCTTGGGGAATATCAATGCCACATAGCCAGGCGAGTTTGGGAAGGGGGGGATCCCTTGAGGTGTACCCTGGTGATTTAATTATCTCTAGAGATAAAGCCATGGGATCCCAAAAGGTGAGCGGTTCCTGTAATCCTCACCAGCTGGAGGAGCTTGAGCTCCCCTCCCATGAGCCGGTAGGAAGGGAGGGAGCCCCCATTATTTCTGGGGGCTCCATGTCGAATTTACGATCCCCTACCCGGCTGACCCAAGAATCGCGGGCCCAGGTTTGTGGCTGTCTTGTGCAGGCAGAAGCACACAGGGCACTTATGGAACGAATTGAGGGGATGGACTCAAAACTCCAGGCCCTCCAGCAGCAGATGTGTAAAATCTGGGACTGTGTCAATGATCAGAGAGGGACTAAGACTACCACGGACCATCAGAAAGTGGACCAGACATCGCAGACAACTTCCTCGCAAGGTTTGGCCTCCTCCAGGGTCTTACCCCTGATATCTAAGGAGGATTGGGTTATTACCCCAGTAACTGATGCGTTGACTATTGTAGTTTACCCGTTGCCATCTGGAGCACTTCCCTCCTGGGACTCGAAATTCTGGATAGCACACCATGTTTCTGTTATACTGGGTTGCCCCTTTTTGCCATCTCATATATCCCGTTCTTTTTATTTACCAGCTAGGGACGGCGCCTTAAGGTTAGTTGTTTACTTTCGGTCATCTGCCATTGTAGAATGGCTGCTGTCCAATGGTCATTATTGTAGCCAGCGGCGGGTCTACAAAGGGAAAATTTATGCTAAGAGGGGAATTGTCCCACTTATCCCTAAGGTTTTGTCTACAAAGCCAGATCCCCGGCTAGGAAATTCCGATTTGCCCCAGTCACCCATGGGGAAGGCAGGTAGCACACCGGATACCATGAATTCCTGTGGGATCCAAAAGTTGCCCATAGCGGAGCCCCTTTTGTCTCAATCTTAGCCTCGGCTTGTGGGTCTACTACCACTACGGCCTCGGTCTTATCTAAGCCAGACCGTTCCTATTCCAGGGTTCCTGCTTTAGCTAGTACAGGGAGGCCTGCCATTGTGGCAGTCGCTTCCCAGACTTTGTCAAGGCCCCATGTTGCCAGTCCATCTTTAGGCCACGTTTCCAAAGCTCCTTTTCTCCCTAATGTTTCCTTAACTAAAGGGCAGGTCTCTCAGACCCAATGCCCGATTGTATTGAGCCCCGGTTTGGTTAACCACGGCGCAGTTAAAAATAAGTTGGGCTTTCCTCTTAGAGGGGGTCTCGATTTTTGAAGAGATCCTGGCTGTTGATCTTGTGTGCACGTCTACTATTTGTGGGGCCACGAGTAAATCATAGCCGTCCATATGAGGTAATTCTAGCTAAAGTCATCTGCTTCCTAGGGCGTATTGTTGGTAAATATTTTATTGGTTTTATTGATTTTTTAGGATTTAAATAGGGTGATATTTAAGGGCCCTACGAACCTGTATATGTGTATTGTATTTATTTTGTGTGTTTGTTTGAGCAATGGCCTAAGGCTACGCCGTAATAAATTCAATTCTAACAAAACACTGCTCCCCCTCCTACATTAAAATTTGCCTTCAATGGCAAATATGTATCTTCCTTTACACATCCTTCACTTCTTGTCCAATACACACACACAGTGAAGGCAGCTCAAGGTATCAAAAGAGCTCAAACTTACTTTGAGAATTAGGAACATGGTTCAAGATAACCTGAACAACTCAAAGATCCCAGATTATCAAATTACTAATATTAATTATTATTATTATAAGCATTTATATAGCGCCAGCAATGTACCTGGCGCTGTACAGAGAATAAAATAGACACGGTCCCTGCCCGAGAGCTTACAATCTAAAGATATTCATGGATTCATTCATTGATTCATTAATCTACTTATACCAAGTAGATTACGAGATGAGAACTTCTTACTGTCAGGAGCAGGGAGTGATCAACAGGGAATGGATTGCCCATTGTGACTGCTGAGGCTGCTTTCACACATGACAAAAATGGAGTATTATAACTGCTTGAGATAATACCGGCTATTATAATCACTGGAGTTTTGTAATGTGTGAATGCACTATTCCTCTTTTATGCTGAGAGATCTTGGGTCACCGTAAGAGCTACCAAATGTGGCTTTTACAACGACATGAGATCTTGCAACATAAAAGGGGAATAGTGCATTCACACATTACAAAAAAATGTGGAATTATAATACCCGGTATTATCTCCAGTTATTATAATGGCCCCTGTTGTAAGGTCTGAAAACAGCCTATGTGTTAAGTTATTTCTAGTACCCTACTACAATCTGTTTGATCATCCATGCCAGCAGGTGAAGCTAGGACAAATTAGAAAGCACCACTCTTATGTATTTTTATTGACTGCTAACTTCCCAATGAATGGAATGGGACAAACTACAGTAATTAAAATAACTATGAACAATAAACCTAAGTTTTAAGACTTAATCTTTTCAAATAATTGTCTGGGCTGACAAAGGAACGACTTTTATCTAGCGGGTAAGAAACTACCCATGGTGGCTGCTCTCCTATGCCAATCCAAGCTATACAGGAGGAGCTACTTTGGTAAAGCAACCTGAAATACCTTCTAAAGCCCTGCATCGATGAATAATTCCCGTGATTATCAAAATGCTTATCAAACATTTGCAGAAACTCTCCAAGAGCTGTCTAGCTTGCTACATAAACTGACAGAACTTGGGAGACCAGGGTTCAAATCCTGTCTCAGACATGAACTCACTGGGTGGCCTTAGAAAATGTTGCTCTTTCTCTCTCAGCCTCACTTAGCCATCTGCAAAATAGGAATAAAAAGACTGAACCCACAGGCAGGGATGGCCTCAGGCATGTGCCACATGTGCGGCTGCACATGGCCTCGCAGCCAGCTGGGGACCCATACTTGCCTGGCTGGGTGGCAGGCTGCAGCCAGCTTCTGCCCCAATAAGTTATTCTGCCACCCTTCCATGGCTCTGGTCCCCATCCCTCACCTGCCTCTCCCTCCTAGTAGCCCTGCAGCAGCAGCAGCAGCAGGGACACACCTATCGGACTGGGAGATAATGCTCTTTGTTTACAAACAACTCCTCCCCATGTGAGTGATCAGAAGGTTATTACCTT
This sequence comes from Sphenodon punctatus, assembly GCA_003113815.1. NCBI lineage: Eukaryota > Metazoa > Chordata > Lepidosauria > Sphenodontia > Sphenodontidae > Sphenodon > Sphenodon punctatus. The sequence goes on along the minus strand of QEPC01012495.1, from coordinate 2,103,876 downwards.
GTAAAGAAGGTTCTTCGAGATAGCTCCCAACATTCTCACAACTGGGTTCTGTATGCTCACCCTATTCAAATAATAGACGACATGATGGTCTCGAGCGCCTCTTGTATAAAAAGCACTGACTCTCCCCCTCAGAATGACAGTCCCTTCCAACCCTTTGTAGGTATATAAGAAAAAAATCCCATGCGGAGCTGGAAAGGTGGGTGTTGTGAGAATGTTTGGAGTCATCTCAAAGAACCTTGTTTACAAGGTAGCAACCTTCTGTTCTTCTTCGAGTGGCTCCTCACAGGCCATTTTTACATGGCTCTGCCGGGTGGGGGGGTTCCGTGGGCACACCGGTGTGTGGGCGGGATGTGCACACGGCTGCACACACATCCCCACTCACACCACCACCACCACCTCATCCACACCTACGGAGTAACTGCCGTTTCCCCCGGTTGCTCCATGCATGGGGACACGTGGGGGGTGAGTGAGGATGCGTGTTAGGCAGGCGCGCACGCACTCCCACTCACCATGGGCGCATCGCGTCATTCACACGGAGCTCCCCCACCCATGAACACGCAGATAAAATCTGCGTGTTCATGGGTGGGAGAGGCCCGTGTAAAAAGGGCCACATTCTCACAACTGTCTTACTTATATTACCTTAGGTAGGAATTTAGGATGTAAAGCAATATCTATTCTGTCTTGGAAAATCTGCAAATATGGTTCTGAGATTATTATGGCTGCTATTGCACTAGCTTTTCTTAATGAAGTTACTGTTAACGCGCCCCCCATATAATCAATTCACATTGCCTCCCGCCCATAACCATTTAATTTGTGCCCCCGGGGCAGCGTGAATTGATTATATGGGGGCAGGGATGCAAAGGAACTGGTTATGGGGTGAGGGCAGTGTGACTTGATTATGGGGGCACAACTGAACTATAATGCGCTTAACGGCTAGCTGCATTTTGGGTGTCTTGTGTGTTTGATAGCAGCACCTCTGGACCAGTCACATCATGAGTGGTGGTAGACGCTTGGCTGGGGAGGTGGGAGGGGCAAGCATTGGAGGCCATGCTTGTCTATGGCCGCTCGGAGGGCTGGAGAATAGGAATCCTTCCTGTCCAGAGGGAGTAAAGTTTATGTAAATTTACACATTTGCATAATTAGGTGGAGCCTAATTATGCAAATTGGGGCCCCCGCACCAAGACTTCGCACATGGCCTCACAGACCCTGGAGCCGGCCCTACCCACAGGACTGATGCAAGGGTGGACAAGTTAAGGATTGTAAGGCATTCTGGATGCTGAAAGTGCTATAGAAATGATTGATAATGAAATGCTAGATCTACTGAAATCAATGGAGAATTCCAAGGGGCTTCAGTCAGGCCAACATTTTCCTCCTGGCCCTCTCAGCTCAAAAGTTTAGTGCTGCCCAAATGGAGTGGCTCTGCCTTGAATTACCCCCATAAAGGCCTCCAAAAAATGTCACCAGGCTGACTTCAGGATTTCCAAATAAAAAGCAGGGTTCCCAGGGAGGCACAGAGCAGCCCCAAATTCCAGTGACTTCCACAGGCATGCTGCAACTTCGAGTATCGGTCAAAAGGATTTTAAGACTTGACTCAGGATAATACGAGACATTTCTTGACTCTCTGATTGACCCCCGTAGGGAGATAAAAGCTTTTATTCTTGGCAGAAAACCAATCCAAATCCCTGAAGGAAAGAGAATGATCCAGCAAGTCTTTTCAAACCAAGAAAATATCCTCCGAGGAACAAAAGGTCAGGCAAGTCCCTGCCAACCTTAATTGGGCGATCTTCACCTCTCCTCTTTTGAGAATACCCTTTAGCTGCATCATGCGGTCTTTTCTAGCTCCTGAAGAAAGGACTAGATGAGACTTGCAAGCCTTCATATCATGGACCTCTCTGAGGCATGCAATGAGCTCCTTGTGCTGATCCGTAATGGAGAGTGTCACGGGGCAGGACGAACAGTGCGTGAACCCCAATCTTTTCAACATCTCTCCCAGAGAAATGCGAGCCAGAAGGTTCTTGTAGAAGAAATCTATCTATCTAAAATAGAATAATTTTTTCACTAAACTACACTACTGCTAAGCTATGGATTCTAAACTGCTAACAAAGTGGCTTAGAATTAAGCAGCGAGCATCCCCAGCTTTCACCAAAGACAGCTGGAAGGAACTGAGCTCTGCTCCTCTCACAAGACAAAAAGCCTGCACAGAGAACAGATAAGGGGAGGCGAGAGACTTGCCTCCTTTCAGACTATTCCATACAGTCTGCCTGGATACTGCTGATGTCACTGAGAAAGCAATCCCATAAGCGACAATCGTGGAACCCCCTTGAAGAACAAAGGTTCTTACACAGGAAACAGCCTGATCACTACTCAAGAAAACCCTCATAATTCTTATAAAAATCTTCAACAAGGAACTGGAGGCAAAAGATAAGAGCTCCTGCCCAGAGATGTCTGGTTTATTTTCCCTTACAAATCACCTTAGCTGAATTTATAACTGGGGTTGTAAAAATCCACCCACCTACTTGCATCAGGTGAGTATACTTTCTAAGCTGGCAAATAGATTTTTATAGCCCTCCTCTAGGGCAGTAGCACCACAGGGCCCACCCACAAAATACTGTTGGAGAGGGTGAGGGGATTCACCCTCACGATTCCTGCCCCCTACCGAATCGTCAATTGGCAGCTGGATTAGTTAACAGAAATGTTGACTGTAATCTCTAGCCGCCCCGAGCTATTTGCAGGAGGGGCGGGATATAAACATATTAAATAAATATTAAATAAATAAATTGTCAATGTTGGCAAGTTCCGAAATGCCCAGGCATGTACAAGACAGCCTGCAGCTCCATAATTGGCTAAAACTGGCCAAAAAAAACTTGTAAGGACAAACGGCCAATGTCCTTCACGAGCTCAAAAAAGCACCTCCCTAATCAACTCTAGTGGCCATGGGTACCTCCCTGGCTTGGGCACCCATTGTTTCTGTTTCCGCAGATGCAAACCCATTCACACCTCCCCAGGAGCTAAGATTTAAGTAACTTCTTGACTCACCCCCTCTTTCTCCTTTGTTCGCCTTTCCCATTGCCTCAAGCTATCCTGTGCTGTATACGAGACCTATAGTTTATACAGTGCCTTAGAAACACCTCCGCTAGCTAGAAGGGTCTGTGCAGCTGGTTTTCCTGGACAGGGGCAGATCTGGATCCACTGTCCCTGTTCCAGCCCCTAAGCAACAACGCCTAGTGACCTGATCCTGAGAGTGCGGTATCTACCTCGTTCATCATGTGCATATTGCAGCACCCCTAATCCCAGAACACTAGAGATTACAGCCAACATTTCTGTTAACTAATCCAGCTTCTAACACATTCCACAACGCAAACAATACACATGGCGGCATTACTACCTGGCATTATAATGCAGATTTACGTAACCCAAAGTCTGAAAGCATGATGACAGACACTGGGTGTTTTTAGATGGACCTGGGGGTAGCTACCCCTGGGTCCACACTGGGGGGGGGGAATACCCCCAAGTCTGCTCCGGTGGCGGGGGGGGCAGGTAAACGGATCCCACTGCCACTGCAGGCCACAGGCCACCCACGTGCGCTCCCTCCCCTAAACCATAAAGCTGTGAGCAGATCAGCAGCCACTCTCGGCTGCCACCCACAGCTCTATGGTTGTTGCCGGAGCAACCTGCCGCTGGAAGCGGAGCTGCAGCAGCTGTCTGCCCTTTAGGTGGACAGCTGAAATTACAGCCTTAGACTTCAATCCCAAATAGTTATGAACCATTTCCCTTTCGCTGAGCGGTCTAGTTATTTTGCATGCAATAAACACATGCAGAATGGCTGGATGATGAGTTGAAATTAAGTAGAAATTTTTGCCCACTTTAAAAACAAAGTTTTGTGGCACTGAGATGATGTTCTCAACTGTGCACTAAATCACTCTAAAACCCACTACCTGAAATATCTTGATGCTATTGTACAAGGTAAATCTACACTAAAAAAAAGAGAAGAAAATCAGTGTGTACATATAATGGAGCTTACTAACATAGTTCTGCTATAACCTGACAAACAGTGAAACAGCTACTGCGTCTAGGCTTTGAAAGCTATTTCCTACTTAATAAAAAGGATGTTCCCTTGTTTCTTAAATACTTCATGTGTACTTGTATTTGCATACACTCAAAATGCATTTAAAGGAGCCATGTTTTTATACAAAACATGCAAATGTTGTGCATACGTGATGTTAAAACCTCAACAGATGGAGAATGGCATAGCACTACCGTAGTGAAGTGAGAGCTATGCTAATTTATCCCAGCTAAGGACATAGTTAAAAAACTTTACTACCTAAGAAACACAGAACTGCCATACTGCATCAGAACTGTGGGTCTATCTAGTCTACTATCCTGTATCTGCCAGGGTCCAACATCTGCTACTTGAGGAGGTGCAAGGCTCTCACACACTAGGTAAAGGTATAAAAATCTGCCCATAAAGGCCTCATCCTGAGCTATAATATTTAGAGCCTGGCATTAGCTGTGAAGAACTGTGGTTTGATATATCTCTCCCCTCATTAAAAATATTCTTAATAAGTATTGCCATCTTCATAAATCTGAATGACTGTCGGAGGAACTCTCTGCTCCAGGACCAGTGCCTGACCTTAACATCTAGAAGCTTACAAATGTAGTCCTCCAGAAAGCTCATTCTACAGAAACTGACTCAAAAATGTTCATTTTTACTGCACAAGACTGAGGCAACAAGATTCCCCAACAAAACATTCATAGGACACCATGGACTAGGATGCTCAACTGTAGCTTTGATCAGCAAAAACACCTGGATATAAATGAATGTAGATCTTCCATTAAAATTATTGTTTTTTTAAAGTCCCTGTGTGTAAAGGTTAAGGAAAGATTTGTGCAAGGCCGTATTCTGAGGAACCATTAATCAAAATCAAAGGTAAGTCAAATAAAGAAGAGGGTATCTAGAATGGCAAAGGAACCCAGGCAGCACAGCAGCCACCTAAATACATGACAGCCCAGAGGCATCTCCACAACTATCAGAACAACCATCTTTAGGACTTGCCAACAAGCCAGATGCTGCTGGTGCTACTGGAAGAAAGCTTGTGTTAACATAAAGCTGGCGAGGCAGGATGCTTAGCATACAGAGCAATCAATCTTCACCATTATCATGTGGCTGTCGAGCCTACACTGTTATGCCGTGAAGAACGAAAACAAACTTTGTAGGAAGCGTTTTGATTTTCTTTGGCATCCGAGTCTTTATTATTTTTTTTCTCTTCTTCTTCTTTCCTTCTATTTAAAAACAAATGGTGATCTGGGTGTAACTATAAATGACCTGGTGCTTTTCCTGAGTTAACAACAGAGCCAGGAAAGAATACCGTTGGCTAAACAGTTCGCTGCGCACACTGCCAAAAAAGCCAACGAGCTTATCGTACAGCATAGGAAATTCCTAGCTTGCACACCAATTAGTAGCCCAACCGTGATTGATTTTATTTTATGACTTTACACAGAGTTTCCTTTGGGGCCCAACTTTCCATTAAGTGACATATGGAAAACTGCATAGGATAGGATGCTCGAGGCAAACCCAAAGGAAAAATAGGTAATATTTAAAACTCCATTTCCAGCCCCCCTGCTCACATTTCTGCTTTCCTAGGGGAGATGCACTTTGGATACATACTTCCTCTCCCCGCCCTCTCTTCTCACCCCCGCTACGCACAAGCCGGGCACTTAATCAAACCAGCAATAATAACAGGAACTAGCAGCTACTAGTTACAATAGGATCAAAACATTTTCATGCACTAACACCCCAGCCAATTCACTGTCCTTGAAGACACTGCTCTAATCCACTTCTGTCCTCCCACAGCAAAAGCCATTAATGAAAGTGACTCCTCTTCACCCTGAAGCATCCCATATTAAAAGTCACTGCTTTTTAATCACAGCACAATCAGTGCCTGGCACTTTCAACTCAGGGCTGCCAGAGGCAGCTGAATAGCACATTGGGGCAGCAGTCTATGGAGAAAATTTACTGGACATCAGAACAGGCTGGAGAGGCTTGTTCTTTATTTTAATCAAACTAACACAAGCACTTGCTGTATACAAGCCAAAATGGAGCTGTATGCCAACTGCTGTTTGGAATGGCAGCGAAATCTCCGAAGCATGAATACGCCGTCCTAATTATAGCTTCTAAGGAATTAAATACAATCGAGCCCATACAATAAGATTCCTACGGAGCTTTCCACTAGCCTATGCTACAAAGTACTTTAAAAATGAACGTCATCACTGGTACTAGAGGGAACTGAGGTAAAGACACCCATCTACAATACACAATACATCTGGGAGTTAGCAGATCTTTACCAATAAAGAATTTCTATAAACTTTTTAATCTCCTCTCTCTCACTCTCAATTCCATTGAAATTCAGAGTTGGTGACCTGAGGCCAAATCCTAACTTGTAGTTCCAACAGGTCCAGCAGGCTCAAAGTCCACAGAGCAGCAATAGTTAACATAAGAACATAATAAATGCCACACTGAGTCAGACCAATGGTCCATCAAGCCCAGCATCCTGTCTCCGACAATGGCCAATGGCATGGGAGAAGTACCAGCAGTCACATCGGACAATCCTTTCCCTGCTGATCACTCCCTGCTCCCAACAGTAAGAAGTTCATCCCATAAGCTACTTGGCTAATAGCCATTAATGGACCTATTCTCCAAGCACTTATCCAGTCCTTTTTTAAACCCAGCCATAGTACTGGCCCTGACAACCTCCTCTGGCAACAAATTCCATAATTTAACTTGACGTTGAGTGAAAGAAATATTGGTCCAGAGAGAGAGGATGGAGGAAGAACCCCCAATATCAATTTTCCGAGGGGACCCTCCCCTCTCTGATTGAAAGCCTGACAGAGGACTCCTGGGTCCAGCAGGGGCAGTATTAAGGGCTTCCCTGCCCAGTAGCACAGAACTCTTGCTCTGGTGTAGCCCTCAGCAAAGGGATCACCGTAAGCAGAAATGAGTTGGGGTGGAGAGATGGGCACCTGGAGGCAAATGGAGGAACTTCTAAAGGTCTGTGGTACACTTCGAGCCAAGGCCCAAGCTACTTCTCAAGTTCCTTTCAAAAGAGACATGGGTTCTCCTCTGCCCCACCCACTGTGAGCAGTAATGACAGAGCTACCCTGATGCCATCTAGCTCTGATACCTCAGAGGCAGAACCCATGACTCTGTTCCCTAATGCCTAGGGTTGCTGGGCAGTCACCTCAGGGGGAGAATGTGCCTCCCCTAATGTTCCTTCTTGGGGACAGGAGTCGTCTCAGTTGAGCAACAACCACCAAGAGAACACAGGACCTAAAGGTGCACACCCTGGCAATTTAGCTCCAGCTGACTGGCCACCCAAAGTACAGTTCTCCATCTGCCAGAGCCTTATCATTCCAAAAAGCTCCTCCATCGGCTAATACTTTTGAAGGCTGTGATAATGGCCTCCCTCTGATCCCAGTCCCAACAGGTTACATAATCCCCTCAGTCTTTCAACCTGCAGCGCAACATGTGCTTCTAAATCCCTACTAGGGAAGAAAGAAAGACCAGGATCAGCACAGGCTCAGTAGCAGGGGACAACTTTCCATGCCATCTTGAGCCGCCATTAATTCACTCTGCACCCCTACTGCCCAGACGTGCCTGTTTATAAGAGCATAAGGAGTGCCATACTGAGTCAGACCAATGGTCCATCTAGCCCAGCATCCTGTCTCCAACAATGGCCAATCACAGTGGCTTGGGAGAAGCACCCAACAGGTCACAATGGGGGATCCATTCCCTGTTGTTTTCCCCCAGCTCTCGTCATGTTCCCTGATCCTGTCTGGCTAATAGCTGCTAATGGACCTATCTTCCAGAAACTTGTCCAGACCTCTTTTAAACTCAGCTATAGCGCTGACCCTTACCACAGCCTCTGGCAGTAGATTCCAAGGATTATACCAAATCAACAGTCAGATGAAGCCAGGGACGCTTGCAGAATTAAAATTCATAGCCAAGCAGGAGAGGTGGGGGGAGGGATGAGAGAATCCCTTTGCTCCACCCCTTTCCAGCAGTCATGACATCATGACACTCAGAAATGTGGTGTTATTGCATCAGAAAGGGACAGAGACCCCCCTCTGACCCACCCCTTCCCATCGTAGCCATGTCCCTCTTTGAGCATCATGACATCACAGCACGTGGAAATGGGCAAAGTCATGTGAGAAAGGGGAAGGGGATGTGGCCCCACAAACAGCCCAAAGGACTAAGAAGGGACAGGAACCAGGCAGACGTCAGGGAGATGCAACTGCACTCCCTTGCACCTCCCTCCCATCACCCATGTAATGGAGCTACTCTGACTCTATAGATCGCACTTGTCTGTGTGGATTCTGACTACAAAACGATTTTGCCCAGAGAAAGCTTACTCAGTCTGCGTAAATGAAGCAAGGGGATGCAAGTTGAAAGCACAAAATATAATCAAGCAACCAGATCAAGACACGTCTACCAGATGTCATTAAAGCAGGCAGCGTCCGTGCTGCCATTACAAGTTTGCAAAGCACCACAACATACACCTGGTTATGGCTCTAACATCTGCTTCAGCTTTATATGTGCTCCTAAGTTGGACCAAAGAGAAAGATAACTGGTTTTATGGACTGATCATGACAAAAAATGACGCCATTTTATAGTTTACTGTTCACCAACAATGGCATTAAAAGCTCCAATAAAGCATGTGTAGTGTTCAAAATACTTAGTTACCTCATTTTATAATAAACCATATGTAGTCAAATGGCTTTCAACCTACCACTAAAAAAGAATAATTTTATTTTAAACTAAGGACCACATCATAAAATGAAAGTGAATTCCGAGTGAACAATCACAGTTGCACCGAGCATATTTTTAGGCATATGGCAATTTTATAATGGTCATTGGGGAGGAAGAGCTTAAAATTCTAGTGCAGAGTCTAAATTTAAGACATTTCACATAAAGCTGCAACTCTCAGGATACAAAAAAAATAGTACTTGTTAACCGTGCGTTGCCATGACACCTTCCTATACAAGTCATAACTTACAGGTTATATGCATCTGATTAGGTTAGTCATGTCTTATTTGAGAAGTACCTCTAAATGTAAAAGACAGAAATCATTTGATGGAAGCAAATGTCAGATATGAAGCAATTTTGTTTGTTTGTCTTAAAAATATCAGCTAAAGAAAGCAAATATAATCAAAACTGTCTATTTTATAGAGTTTTCAGCCTTCACACTTCAGCTACAAAAGCATAATGTTCCCAAGTGAATGCCCTGACTACTATTGTAAGCCTTGCATTGAAAAAGTTCCTTCCTGTTTAAAATTTAGAAAGCCAAATGCATGTTCCCACCACAAGCCATTGTGTGCGAGGCTCCTTGCTATTTCCAGCAAACTAGCTGAAGATGGATGAGCCTACACACTGATATCATTTTTAATTAAGTGTTTTCTCTCGTTGCTAATTTCCTAAACATGTCTCTAATCTTGCTGCAAAGCTCTTGTCTGCAGCAGGGGCAAGCGCACGCACCTTGCTCTTGAAAATATTACAAGATAATAATCAGGATTTCCATCTCAACGTAATGTGAAAAAAACACAAGATACACGAGAGGTGTTGCACCCAATTAAGCTCCAAGAGAGTGCTGAAGATTAGCTCCTGAGGGACAGCTTCCTTTGCCTCCATATCTCAAGAAATATGGTCATAAACGGGGAAATGCTTGTAAACTACACTGTTCCAAGGACATAACTCTTATTGCACTATTTCCCATACAATGCCCGTTCCCTGCGCCCTCCTCCCACAGTGGGGGAGGGCAACCTCAAAGGGAGCAGGCATTGCCCTGCCCCCACTATCGGAAGAGAGGAGACAAGCTGGGGGTAGGCACTCAAGTGGCAGAAGGCGCAAAGCCAGGTCCCAAGAGGCGGGGCTTGGCGGGAGCCATTTTGTGGCGGCACAGCTGCACTAGCAGTTGCATTGAAGAGGACTGTGAAGCGGACGCAGGAGGCTCTGGTTTCACAGGCGGACTCTAGGTAGCACCAGGCCCGCCTCAAGAGCCAGAAGCGAAGCTCGCGCGGCAGAAGTAGGGGCGGGAAGCAGCAGCAGCGGTTCACATACAGCAGAAGCACTGGCGAATGGGGGTCAGTGCCGGGGGCTGGGCCGGTCAGGCCGCAACCTCAGTTAAATCCCTCGCCCCACCCCCACCGTGGCGAGCAAGGAAGGGGGGCTCCCTGGCAACATGGGCAGGAAAGGGAAAGCCCTGGCAAGAGGGGCAGGCAGGGCCCTGGCTAGGCGCACGGCCCGCAGCAGCCATTGCACAACATCAGCGGCAGGCAGAGGCCATTATGGCCTCCCCGCAACAGTGCACGGGAGGTGCGAGGAGCTCCTGAGGGGGATGGCAGAGCCCCCCCCCGACCCAAACGAACTGGCACTGCCCCCATTGCAAGGGCCCGTGGAGGCGGGGACATGCGGGCCAGACCCGCATGAGAAGGAGCTGCCCTCCAGGGGGGAGGAGTCACCTGAGCCCTGGCCAAGGGGGTTGGGGGAGCAAGGGCCCAACACCCCATCTAGGTGGGCTGAGAGGCAGGCCAGGCCACCGGCTAGATACCGCAACAGTGCTGTGCAGGCACAGAGGGTGGGGGGGCGGCGCCCCAGCCCAGGCGCGAAGCTCCCCTGCTTCTGGTACCCAGGAGACGGCGGGATGGCACCCCCCCCAGGCGGCCCAACCCACCTGCCGCCGCCCCCCGCCCTGGCCGGGGGGAGAGCACAATTTATCTTCTGGCAGCAAGGACACCCCCCAGGCGACGCTAACGGACCAACTCAACCACAGCGATCCTGGAGCAGTTACGATATTTCACGGGAAGGATGGAGTCGCTGGAGTCGACAGTGCGCGCCCTGAGGGCCAGACACTCGACGCAACCGACACAGGAACCAACAGGGCAGGAGAAGGAGCAGCAACCATCATCAGCGCGGCCCCCCAGTCTAAGACAGCAGCGCGAGGCCCCCGCACCAATGGCAGGTAGGGATGCCCACAAAGCACCCACACTGACTGGGCAGGCCCACTGTAGCGGCTGCTGTGCCCGTCGTGACCACAGGCCGTCCCCTGAAGCAGTGGACCAACAGAGGCTGGGCTGGATCGGGTCCTGGGTGCTGTGGCCCACCCAGCCCAGTCCGAGTATGGGCCCTCCCAGCGTGCAGCCCGATCATGGGCTGCTTTCCCTCAGTGGGGTGGGTCAGCAGGTGGGGCAGGTATGGGCACAAGGGGGCAGTACGCCACCCTATGCCAGGCCACTGGGCACCCGACACAGGAGGTAGCACCCATGGCAGGCGGCTATGCAAAGGTTAACACCCTGATTGGCACTCATCTCATGCAAGCGACCAGGGATAAAATTTGGACGGGTGAATACATAGATGTATTTACCCTTTTGTTTAGTGACCCCATCCCAAACCCTTCTTCCAAGGAAGACGATAAGGACAAAGAAAAATTTAAAAGGCCCAAAGTGGATCGTAATTGGGCCAATTGGTCGGCAGCTTTCTCAGTCCTGATGGGTGTGATGTTGCAGATGTCCCCAGAGCGGGCATCTGAGCTGTTAAAATACCAGGACATAGTGCGTAGGGAGTACGACACAGGCAACCCAGGAGGCTGGTTGTGCTATGACAAAGCTTTCCGAAAATGAGCTTCCATAACCCCTGGGCTCCGGTGGGACAAATACGCTCAAGACCTGTGGTTAGAGTGTATGAGCAACGTGAATAACACCCCCGAACGGATAGTGGCCACGCCTTAATTAAGGGAGGGGTGGTGCCGGTCAATGATCCCTTTTGATCAGATGGGCGCCGCCCTGTGACAAAGGGGGCTACATGCTGAGAATATAACGGGTCGGGGAGTTGCACCCGCTCCCCCTGCTGCTTTAGGCACGCTGCGCAGGCAATCACGCTGCATGCCATTGCAACAGGGTCAGGTTCCAAGGCAAGGGCAGGCCATCCGCCAAATTCACGTCGGGGGGGCAAAGAGTCAGCAGTGGGAAGGGCCCCAACCCTGGTACGGCATAGGGCCCTGAGCAGGGCCTTATGTGAATGCCCAATGTGGGAGGAAGTGCAGTATGTGGTAAACTGTTTCAGAGACGGTTTCAGAATTCCCGCGGGCAAGTTTAAAGTGAGGACCTGATATTTGATATCGATTAAGGGGACAGGAGCATTTGGTGTACGCCAAGCTCCAAAAGGAAACTGCTGAAGGGAGGGTGGTTGGCCCATTCAAGTTCCCACCTTCCCCTTCTTTTCACATGTCACCACTGGGAATAGTTCCGAAGAAGACGTCAGGCAAATTCCGCATCATTCACCACCTTTCCTACCCGAAAGGGGAGCCGGTCAGTGATGCGATTCCAGCTGAGCATTGTACCGTGTGCTACACGTCCTTGGATGTGGCTGTAGAGATGGCCAGGGCCTGTGGCCCTGGGGCACTCATGGCGAAATACAATATCAAATTGGCCTTTTGCCTGCTACCGGTCCACCTAGGCGACGTCGAGCTACTGGGTTTCCAGTTTCAAGGAAACTCTATTTTGACAATGCCATGCTGATGGAGTGTTCCATCTCCTGTTCGGCTTTCGAAAAATTTAGCTCGTTGCTTGACTGGTTGGTCTGCTACCGAGCGCGCCTGCACCACGTCATCCATTATATTGATGACTTCCTGTTCCTTGGTAGCGAGGGCTCGGGAGAATGTGAGTTGCTCCTCCACACCTTCCAGTCTATTGTGGAGGAATTGGGCGTCCCCCTGGCCCCCCAAAAGACCATGGGACCTACCACAGTACTCACCTTTCTTGGGATCAAGCTGGACACAGTCAAGGAGGAGTCCCGACTCCCCCATGAGAAGTTGCTTGACATCGAGGGGGTGATTAGGGTGCCTCTCATATGGCAAGGCCACATTAAGGCATTTGCAAGGATTATTGGGCAAATTGAACTTTGCCTGCCGGGTGGTGGTGCTGGGCCAGGCATTTTTGTCCCAACTCTATGCCAAAGTACCCGGCAACCTGCCACCACACCATCATGTTCGAGTCACGGCTGACATGAGGGAGGATCTTGCTATCTGGGGGCGTTTTCTAGCAGTCTTCAATGGAGTGAGCCTTTGGAGGCAACAGCTCCTGCTGGAAGCCGAGCTCCAGGTCCAGTCCGATGCAGCCAGGTCATTGGGCTTCGGCCTTTATTTCAAAGGCAAGTGGTGTGCGGTGTGCTGGCCCCCAGCTTGGATGGACAAGGGTATAACCTGAGACCTAACCTTCCTGGAGCTCTACCCCATCGTACTGGCGGTCCACTTGTGGCCGGGGGATTTCACTAATAGATCGGTGCTCTTTTGGTGCGACAATTACGCGGCTGTCCATGTCATTAACACACAGTCATCCAAGTCCCCTAGAGTTATGGGTTTAGTGCGGGCCTTTGACCTACAGTGCCTCAAATATAACATTCTATTTACGTCCAAGCATGTCCCAGGAATTAAAAACGGCATAGCCGAAGCACTCTCTCACCACCAGATGGACCGCTTCCGCCTACTGGCGCCAGAAACCAGCGAGTAGCCCGAGCCTATGCCACCAGACATGTAGAGATTTGGACAGTTGAGCTATACGAGGCAGTACAAGGTTCTCTAGCCCCCAGCACCAGGCAGGCATACCACAGGGCATTTTTAGAGTTTCAGAAGTTTAGAGGGCTTAAAGGATGGGACCTCAGTTTCCCAATCCCCGAAGCTCATGTACTCCAGTTTGCAATGTCCCTTCACGCTCAAGGACCAGCCCCAGCCACTATAGTGGCCAAGTTAGCGGCAATAGCTTTCAATAGTGAACTTGCCGGCCACCCCCCGCCTGACCAGGGTTTCTTTTCAAGGAAGCTTATCAAATCCTGGTCCCGGCAGCGGGGTCCAAGCTCGGACATCAGGCTTCCCATCACCCCAGACATCGTCATGGCCTTAGTAGGGGCCTTAGTTTGGATTTGTTTCAATGAGTTTGAGGTTAGTCTTTTCAATGCTGCTTTTAAGTTGGCTTTTTTCAGGGCATTTCGTGTCTCGGAGCTGGTAGTTGCTTCCAAGTGCGACCCGGCTGCCAGAGTCATTAGCTATAGGGATGTGTCTGCCACGCCGTTCCCTCTCCATCACGCTACAGGTCTCAAAAACTGATCAGAGGCACCGCGGTCAGTTGATTAAGTTGCACAGGGCGGGTGCCCCCGAGCTGTGCCCAGTGGAAGTATCCGCGCCCCCTGGAAGGCCCCTTTCTCATACATAGGGACAGTTAGGCATTGACACGACATCAGTTTTCGGCTGTGCTTCACCGTGCCCTGCTTAAGATACACCAGTCAGCACACCGGTTTATGTCACACTCTTTCCACATAGGAGCAGCGAGCTATGCCGCAGCCCTAGGCATGCCACTGCGCCAGATTCAAGGCCTGGGAAGGTGAAAATCACAGTTTTTCCGAACCTACATACAACCGTTGCATCAGTGACGCCTCACTTTCTAACTCCAAGTTGGTTTCATCTGCAGGCCTAAGACCAAGGGGTCACCACAAGCTGATATGGATAGCGGGCCACAGCATTATTCATTGGGCTGGCAAGGCTGCGGGCTGCTCCCGCTGGGGGACCCAGCTGGGTGTTAGCAACAAGGTCGAAGTTGTCTGGAGGGCCAGATGTGGCATGAGATGGGAGCAGCTGATGCCATTCATCCATGAGGCGTCGAGAGGGCGGCAACCCAATAATATCCTGGTGGTACATCTCGGAGAGACTAACATCCTCCAGATATCAGGTCTGGAGTTGGTAGTGAGAATAAAAAGGGAGTTGTTGGAGATGGGTAGCCTGCTGCCCACCACCAAATTGATTTGGACGCATATGTTAGAGAGGATAAAATGGTCCAATGCAATACACCCAGGCAAGGTCGATAGGGTGCACAGGAAGATTAACAGAGAGGTGGAGAAGTTAGTCCTCGCCCAAGGCGGGAACTGCATTCTCCACTCTGGGATTCGCTTTTCGCAGCCCGAATTGTACAGGTCTGATGGCGTCCACCTCTCGGAGGAGGGAATCAACATCTATCTAGCTGCCCTAAAGCGGAAACTGGTGAAACTCACTTGAGGTCGGGGGTGGGGAGCTCAAACCAGCCAAGCAAAAGCTGGCAGTTTGATGTGGCAGGGGTCCAGGGTTGTGGTTAAGGATCAGTTCATTATAGTTAGTGGTGTGGTAAGTCATCTCCTTAAGAGATGGAGCCAGGGATGAAGCTAGAGCAGGGGTGGCCAGCTTACAACCCGGGCTTAGGAGGGAGGAGGGAGCTATGCAGCCGAGGACATGGGCGGCCCCCCATTTTCGCAGCCGTTGCCTCCCTGCTACTTTTGGTCACGAGAGGTCTTGGGCCTCCCTGACCAGCCAGGCAACTGGAGTGAGAGTGACCTAGTCCACACAAATGTTATTGGCACCGAGGGACATCAGGCCGCACCAATTAGGGTTCTGTTAGTTATTCCTTCAAAAACATAGTTTAGGCTGGACCCAAGAGGTAGTATTCCCCCTCCCCAACTTTTAATTTGTCAATAAAATGTGCGGCCTTTAAATCCCACACAAGTGTGCTTGTCTTCTTCCGGGATGCGGGGGCAATGTCCCTCGTGTGTTTGTCATAACAGACACACATAACAGTCACCTTTCATGCTCCTGCTCCCTCCCACACCCTATCATGAATGCCTCTACCCTAAACCATCATGAAGAAAAAAGAAGAAAAACCACAGATGGAAAACCTGGTTCCACTGAGGCTAATGGCAAAACTCCCTCCTTCTTCCTCCTGTAACACACAGTCATTATTATTAATTATTATATTATTTTTATTATAAGCATTTTATAGCACCAGCTGTGTAGCTGGCGCTTTACAGAACATTGCTAATACTTCCTAACACCGCTAATGCACCCTCACCCCCATCATGCGTGCAGCTTGCTTTCAGGCCTGCTCCACATAGTTCCTCTCCCCATAAGGACTAGGAGGAAAGACTTCATTTAAATCAGTTTCTCATACAAAGGAAAAGAGTTATCAGAGAATCACAGAGCTGGAAAGAACCGCGAGGGCCATCAGGTTTTCCCATCTCTAAATCACCCAGGACACAAACTCATCCAGCCTCCTCTTACAAATCTCCAATGATGGAGACTCCACAGCTTCCCTGGCTAGCCAATTCCACTGCCAGACTGCCCTTACAGCTAAGAATGTTTGCCTGATGAAGTGAAGTAAGTCCTTCCTCAGAATAAAAGATGAGAAGTGGAGGCTATGGGCTGTCTGATCTCTTTACCTCTGCTTTGGCTTAGTTTCTTCATTTTGTAACACCAGACCTAACTGATGAAGGACCCTGTAAGTTCTGAAAGTTTGCAGACCTCCACCAACTATGGTTGGTCCAATAAAAGATATCACTGTGCTACTTTGTCTCTATTGTCTAAATTTGGGACCAACACAGCAAATCCTACTTTCTCTACTCTTTCTCTCTAACGCACACATACACAAACACACTCATGCAAACAGAGACAGCAAGCCCCTTCTACAACCACATTTACTACAACCAAAAGGGTCTCCTCACCCAGGCCACCTCTTTCTTCAACGAATGACTAATAATACCGACCAAATGCAGATGGAAAAATATCCTTGGATCGAGATAAGCACAGCGTTTTGACAACTGTTATATTGATACATCACTCATACAGAATTGCAATCATTCCTTGGCTGTCTTATCCTATTTAAAAGGGACTTCTCTCTCCTCCCGAGAACTGCCACGCCTTCCACTTCAGTCTGGAAAGCACGTCTGAGCATTCTTCCCTTGTCTGACAGGTCCCGATGGCAACCGTTCCAAAACACAAACCGAATGCAAAGTCTATCACTCTTTTCTGAGTTAAAATGGTTGTGCAAGAAATTCTAAGCATCTGATCCTTTCAACACCAGATAAACAGCCCCAAAGACTGCGTTTTAACAAGTTCCATTTAATATTAACTCCTTTCATAGTCTGTTTCAATGTACTGATTAAAATTCTCAGTTTTGATCAACTGCTTCTTTGCAGATCTTGCAAAGAAGAAGAATCAAGCACTTCAGAGGTATGAAGTACCAAGCTTAGGGGGATTGTTTAACACGCATGTCATTTAGGAAGACAAATAAGGTATGGTAAGTAGGGCTGAAAGAGACAAAAAAAAAATCTGACAAGAAAACTCAAGATTTTGGGAACTGGGATTGAGATCTTGTGAGATCTTGGTAGCAGAATGAGTTCTTGGGCAAGAAAATAAAACAACTGTTAATAAAGCATTGTACCTTTGCAAAATGGCCACTACCCTTAACCAAAATGGCAGTGACACTATTGTCACCATTTTGGTTAAGGGCAGTGGCCATTTTGTGCATGCGTAAAGATTTTTTATTTTTTTATTTTCTTGAACATAAGAACATAAGTAGTGCCATACTGGATCAGACCAGCACTCCATCGAGCCCAGCACCTGTCTCCATCAGTGGCCAATCTCGGTTACTTGGAAGAAGTACTCTACAGGTCACAATGGGGCGATCCATTCCCTGTTGTTCACTCCCAGTTCGACAGCAGGAGGTTACATTTCCCAAACCTACCCAGCTAACAGCTGCTAATGAACCTATCCTCCAAAAACTTGCCCAATCCTTTTTTAAACCCAGTTATACTACTGACCTTGACCACATCCTCTAGCAACAAATTCCACAACTTAATTGTACACTGAGTGAAAAAACACTTTATTTTATTTGTTTTAAATCTGCTACCTATTAGTTTCATGGGATGCCCCCTAGTTCTAGTACTATTTGAGAGGGTAAATAGCCATTCTTTATTTACTCATTCCACAACACTCATGATTTTATAAACTTATATCGTATGCCCTCTCGGTCGTCTCTTCTCCAAGCTGAAGAGCCCCAACCTATCCAGCCGCTCTTCATAGGGGAGCAGTTTCATACCCCTTATCACTTTGTTGCCCTTCTCTGGACCTTTTCTATTTTTACTATGGTCCTTTTTACACAGACACTAACACCGATAAAATGGGTGTTACATTTTACTATACATGGTACAGGGCAAAACTGCAGCCCTGCAACATGGGCCCTTTTCGCACGAGATGCCTCCACCCAGTTTTGCCGGGTGGCGGCGTCTGTGTAAACACCACTTGAGGTGGGTGGTGTGCATTTCTCTGGGTAAAGACGGGTGGAGGCATCTGTGTAAACACCAATAGCGGTGGGTGTAGGTGCGTGCATGCTCCTGCACAACACCCATCTCCAACCACGGAGCAATCGGCAGTAGAGTTCGTTGCTCCGTGGGTGGGTGGAGATGGGTGTTGCGCAGGAGCATGCACGCACCTGCACCCACCGCAAGTGTCCACTAAGTAATGCACATGTGCACAAAGTGTGTGTTTTATAAGATGGGGGCCTAAGTGACTTGACAAAGGTCACACAAAGTCTGTGGCAAAGCTGGCACTCAGTACTAACATTCATTCACATACCTGTCCACAACATGCTAGTCAACTGACCAAGACCAAAAGCCTTTATTCAGGCAAAATTTCCACTGACTGCCAGTGGAACCTAGTAAGAACTTCCAAGGTTTAATCCTTTCAGAGTCTGAAACTTGTTTAAAATATACTGTACATGTGTCTTCTCTTTAAAAGTTGTTACATTCCATTCAATAGGTGAAAAGAGAGCAGAGGGGGAACGGCATTGAGACTAAATGAGACTGAGGAGCTAGGTCCTAAACCTACAACTATGTCAATGAGAACTTGGCCATGGGGACAGCAGTAAGCCCCCAATACCCCAACCAGACTTTGGGTACTTACAAATGTGACAGGACGGCTGTTCCCCCGCCCGGGGGTGGGGAGGGCTTCCCTTGGCCGGGTAACCAACGTCCCTGCAGTCTGACCCAGCCAGAGGGAGGGGCGGGGAGTGACGTGCGGCCGCTCGGACACGCCCCTGCACTCCTGGCATCATCCCGCCCCGATGTCACCACGGCAACCCCACACACCTGGAGGAGCTGGGGCCGGGAACAAACGTTCCCGCTTGGTTCCACCCGCTCTGGCCCAGCTGGGCCGCAGCTGGTCACGGACCGTGGGCCCACTTTGTTCCAGGCCCACATTTCTGACCCAGCCGCCACCCCAGGCGAGGATGTGGGCCCAGAACAAACTTTCAGGAATCACGCTGGGCTAGTCAGGCCAAAGTGGGCCGAACCAGGCCAGCGTGGTTTCTGTTAACACCCTTTGGAACCTGCTGTCCCTTTTATGCATACAAGCTGAGCAAACTCCTATCGTCATCCTAAAGGAGGCTAGTCTAGCCAATCAGCAGTCTCAAATACAAAATGACTGTTTACTTGGAGTGCAACCCAAGGTCCGCTGAAATCTACATGAATCATCCCACTAACGTCATTGAATTTTGGATCCTGCTCTGCTCCTTTCTCATCTAAGTCAAAGTTTTCCGCTAACTCCCTATATCTGACCACCAGGAGGAGAGGTATCGTTCAATAAGATGTATTATAGCTATTAGCCTACTGGATATGGGGCTGAACTTGAACCTTGCAAACCAGGGTTCAAATTCCATCTTAGCCATGAACTCACTGGGGAGCCTTGGGCAAATCATTGGGTAAAAACAGACATGTGGATAGTGTGCGGGTTAGGAAACCGATATGCCTGCAGCTAGAGAGCCATCCCGCCGCCCACACCGCCTGGGTAGGGTGGGGAGCACAAGAAATGTGCAGGCAGGTGGCCCCGCCCACGCCCTGCTTCCAACGCTCCACCATGACGGACAGTCATGGCAACTAGCCATAGTGGCCCCTGCCCAGGGCGGCTATGCCAAGGCCTGCATTCGCCCCTGGGGGCAGCCCTTAGCCCGGGCTGTGACCTCAAAGATTTTTGAAGAATAAAGCCCGGTCTAGCTGGCTACCCGCTCGGGGCAGAAGTAGGCCGACCTGTGGCAGCGCCTAAACAGACATGCCGGTGGGGCCTGCGCCAAAGCAGGCTGGTCACGTCTGGTTTTACCCATTCTCTCTCAGCCTTAGTTCCCCATCTATAAATAGGAATATATGTATTCCTGCTTCTCCCTATGTTCCCCCTCCTTGTCTGCCCTAGATTCTAAGCCCTTAGGGGCGGGGAACTGTTAAAAAATCATGGCTATTCAGAACGAGGCACACTGTGGGCGTAATAATTGTCTCAACTCCCTTAGCATGTAGTTTATTCCAACAGTTGAGATTATTTCTACATGGCAGAAGTAATATGGTGCACCATAAACTCATTTTTTTCAATAAAGAATATGAAAGCTTTTATTTGTAACTATGTTTACACGTTACCTCACTAAATAAACATAAATGGCGTATTGTTATCCTTTCTAAAGGGTCTCACAGAATAGGACCATATAAGACAGGATTTCCTCCAGGTCTGCATATCTAGTTAGTCTACGGTCATTAATGACAAAGCAACTAAACTGAACAAAGACTTGCCATCAAACGAACATTCAAAAACAAACCATAACCAGAATGTGTCTGTCTGGAACTCCCTATCTCCATTCCCTGTCTTTAAACAAAAGTGCCAAGAAGACATAAATTGGCTTCCCAGCTATTTTTTACAGGAGTAATATACACATAAAAACCAAAGAGATAGGCTCCCCCGCCCCCTCGCTCATGGAATGAGTTTGTATAGTGTGACAGATTCTCATGCAAATGAATCATGTCTTTTGCACACTTTGGTCCAGATTCTAGGTCCATGCATGCGTGACGTGTGGACCAAGCTGAAAGAGTGGATGTACACACACTGCCCGTGCATGGAGCCCTCACTGAAGCCTAATCACACCACCTCTTGAGTTCAAGAAAAGTGTCCTGCCCCTGGGTGAGTCAGGGCTGATGTGATGGACTCAGGTGGTAGCATGGTCAGACTCTGGGAGGCACCATGTGTGTTCCCAGTCAATGCTGACTGGGAACAAGCTTACACTCCCAGCATGCTCCCAGACAGCTTTAAGAGCATGCTCAGAAGACAAACCTCCCTCCCTCAGAAACTAAACGCATGGCAGGAGAATCCAGAGACAGCAACGCACCCAGTTCCCCACGGCTTTTGGTGAGTGCCACCCCTTCCCCAACCCTGTTAGCCCTCTTCCCTGCTCCCTCTTCTCCTGCCACTGCTGCCTGCTTCCTGGCACCTGCAGCCATCTGCCCCCCCCACCCCACCCCCTCCCTTCCTGCACTCGGCCAAGGTTTTGCCAAGCTCCGAAGTTTGGGGGCCCTTCCTTGGAACTTCAGAACTCAGCAAACCAAGGCCAAATGCACCAGTCCTCGGTAAATTCCAAAGAAAACCAAGGACTGAGCTACAGCCCTAATTGGAACTATCCTAAAGTCACCAGAGTTACACAGGTACAAGAGGACGGAAAAGGTGAATAATGACTATCGATTGAAAATCTTGATTAATTTTACATGGTCTTCCAACAGTATGTGATACCTACTGTATTTTTGTAGTGTACAGTTAATACCCATTCATTCATCTCCTTGACCTGAAACTCAACTGGATACACTTAAAATATCAAATCATTATTGTAAGTGGTAGGGGTGGGAGGGGAAATAATGAAAATTACCTACGATCTTCAGGAAGAAGTAGATTCCAAGCTTCCAAAGTTCACAATTCCCCTCACACAGTAACTTGTGGAAATTAGTAATTACCAAAGCTGGCTTTTCCATTTAAAGGAGCCACCTCACCATGATGACTGGATCGTATGGATGTTGTGTCTTTTCACCCAACATCCCGTCAAGGACTATATTTTGCATGTGCGCTGTACCCCACTCACCCGCACCCAGCCTGCACTCAGATTGTAGCTCTTTCATAGTAGTCCTCTTGCGTTGGACAATAACCATTCGATGGGGGACCGGGGTGGTGGTGGGGGAGGACTTTCAGTCACGGCTATTAATCTGGATGTGCGATTCCCATGAAAATGAACAGGAACTGAATGCCGAACTGTGTCCTTCTACAGAGAACAGCATAGCGGGAAGAAATGTCATCGGAAGTTTTACTCTCCTCAGGCTGGGGTGTGTCTCTGCCAGGGATTAGAAACCTCCAGCTCAAGGGCCAAATCCAACCTACAGCTGCTTTTTATATGGCCCCTTTCCAAACCCTGTATTAAACCCATGGATCCAGTCCTGTATTTTCTCTCAAATTGCTTGGGCAGTTTCCACAGGGTCTCAGTATTTTTTTACCCTCTACACAAAGAGCACAGTTTTGCCCAGAGTATCTAACCGCCTGAGAAAATGTGTCCAATGCTACCCGAAACGCAGATCTCTTCAGCAGTGCTGCTAGCTTCCTCTTACCTGAGGCTGTTTCCTAGCCTTGACTTCAAAACACTACAACTCCTGGGTCATGAGAGAAAACCAAAGCCCGTCTGAACATGCGGAGATGGATTCTGATCTTGTTTAAATCCAGTGCAACTTCCATTAGCTTCCCTTGCATTTCCATGCTCCTGGCTTATACCACTGTAGGATCAGAATCCCAAGCCCTTTGTCCTGTTTTAGCACAGGCGTAAAACCTTGCCACCCACAATGAAAGAAGCTGACTTTTCATTCAGCAGGTTTACATTTTTCCTTGCCGCGCTGTCATAGTCATTTTTCAGCTCACTTCACTTAGACGTGGATCAGCTGCCTCTGTACCATTACGCTTAATGAGATAACCTTCTATTCCAGACCTCTCACTCCTCAGAATCAAAGAAACCAGGAGTGCAGCGTTCATAAGTACAGTAGATGCCCTGGGCTACTTTCCAACACTGGCAAATAGAAGTGTCACTCCAGTGGAGAAAGAAAAATTAAATCAGATGAAACCTAGACCAAGAAGGAGAATTAAAATGGAGACTATAAACAAAAAAAAATACTGAAAATTAAAGATATTGCAATGCCTCAGCTCATGCAAACACCACTTAACTAGTTTGGTTTGCATTCATTTGTAAGGCTAAAATTCTCCCCTCTACACTACAGTTCTCCATTATTCTGCATTATGATCAGCAGAATTCCCACTGTATTCCAGTTTTTCCACAGTAATATAATGGGTGCAGCCACACAAGATGTTAACCCGATTAGCCTTACCCCACAATGCAGCGCATCATATGGCTGATGGCCGCCAGATGTTCATTCCACCCCAGGCTGGGCAGCTGGCTCCTACACAATGCTTCCTCCGCAAAAGGATGGGGACACAGCGTGTAGCAGCATTGCCCAATGTGGGGTAATGTTGTCCAGCTCAGGTTAAGGAGCCGCCTCCCATACAGCTGGTCCTCATCCAACCCACCCCATGGCAAGGTGTGCCGCAGGGGCCCTGAGAGATGGGAACGTTCGCCATCCCTGCACAGCCATGTCACAGCAAAGTAGCAGGCAGACGGGGGAGGGAAAATGAGGTGAGGTCGGGCGCCCACACATGTGACCGGCACCTTGGCCCACCCCGGGACATGGTGGGACTGCCAACAGTGGCGCACCCGCCCGGTTTCCCCGCAGAGGTGCGGACCATCTGCTCTGCTCTCTGCGCTGGCCCCGCAGTGTGGTGGCTGAAATTGCAAGCATGGCTGCACTCATAGTTTGCTAAAGACTTTTTAAAAGCTACTAGTTAATGTGCATTTCATGTACTTGTGGGGGGGGGGGGG